>CABFOW010005442.1:16977-42606 GCA_902141385.1 Timema californicum | reverse complement strand
ATCACCCTACCATTACACATTAGCGTAAGTGCGTATAACCCGAACGGGTAGTAAGACGCGGTGCTAATAATAATATATTAATGATAGCTTTGTGAGGTGCATCTAGAGAATTTGTCCCTAGTAGCCCGTGCTAGGGATGTCATTATAGATATTAGGACACACAAAAGGCGACACGATAGAACTGAAGGTTAGATGTTGGAAACTGCCTACTTCGTAAATCCAAATGATCCAAATGCAGAATGCAGTGGGTGCAGTATACTAATTAAATCTAATGCTTGCGGTCTATCCAATACGAGCTAGTGGACACTTAACATAAGGTGTCACTCTCGCAATATACTGGTTTGCCAATGACGGGGAAATTAAGGTTTGTATCCTGATCGGGTGTACTGAGGCTGATTTATCTAAATGGTGTTTTATTCCCTCAATGCAAATACGGATAACCTTCTTCTAAATTCAACATTTCTCATTCCCTGATACATTAGTGTAATAGTATATAGATACATTAGTGTAATAGTATATAGGCCTATATGTACAACTCGAATGGGTAGTAAGATGCGGTGATTAAAAAACAGTTCAGGGAGTATGGGGGATGGGTTGATCTCAAAATAGGCCTATAGTCAGACTATATATATGGTCCTTGGCACCTACACTGTGACTGGCACTTAAGGTCAGGCTGAATTCAATTTAGTATGATTTATTTTATTGACAAATTTAATCATTGAAATAGCCTAGACCCAAGAGTGGTCAAATGATTCCAAGTGTAACACTCGCAATAAACTGGACTGCTGAAGATGGTGAGATTGAGGTTTTGATCTTGGTAGGGTGTACTAAGGATAATTTTTCCTAACATTATTCCCACTACCTTCATAAGTACAGGAACATTTTCTCTAAACTCATCCTTTCTCAATCCTAATACAAAAATGTAAATATGGACCGTACTAGGACACAGTGGAACAGCAATTGAGAAATAGTCATGAAAATTTTACAATTTCATCACTAAAAATTATATTTCTTTACCACTTCACATAGAAAATGTGTATATGTTAAGGACAAAGATAAGAAGAGTTTTTGGCCTCTAGGACAAATAAAAAAATGACACCCCTTAAAAATGGTTCTTTAAAATTTGACTGATTCTTCAGATGTCCAGCCAAACTATTTTAAAATTCCCTGACTTTCCAGGTTTTCCAGAGACAATTTCCAACTTTTCCAGGTGCTAAATGTTACAAACATTATTTTATTAGGATCGCAAATCAAACAATGTAATTATATTTCTAGATAAATACATAATCTGAAATTGTATCACTTGATGATGAAGTTTAAGAATTTCAGTCTAAAGTAATGGGCTATGGTAGCTTATATATTATATGTGTAATCTAAGTTAGATTTTAGTTAGATCATATTGAGTACACCAGAACAGTTTAAAATAGTTTTGAGACTCATTCTTAGTTTCTTCTTCCAATAGTGTAATTGAATCCCCTCATATGTGCAAAGACATGACAACTTTGGCTAAAAATGCCAGAGAGGGGTTGAAAGATGACGCAAAAATCACATATTGGTTTTGAGAATTGAAACTAGTAAGTTATACTCAATTGTGTTTAAAGAGATTCACGGTGACGATTAGCTAGAAGAAAAATGTTATTTTGACTATTGTAAATGAAAGTTATGTAAAATTTTAGTGAATGTGTGAAAATTCCAGAAATTTGATCAGATTCCCTGACTTTTCCAAGGCTTTTCCCTGATCAAGTAAATTCCCTGACTTTTCCCTGTTTCCAGGTCACTGGACACCCTGTTCTTGTATTGTTATTCAAACTAATTAATCACTTTAATACTGGTTAAAGAATAATACAAATTAGATACTTTTATATGGTTAAAAAAATTAAAACTTTTATTATCGCTAATACAGNTCACTTTAATACTGGTTAAAGAATAATACAAATTAGATACTTTTATATGGTTAAAAAAATTAAAACTTTTATTATCGCTAATACAGTTGGCGCCCAGAGCACGTGCCCCACCTGCCTCACCCTACTTACACCACTGGTTAAGGAGATAATACTAAAGAGGGATGTCTGCATAAGAATTAAAGGTACCTGTACCTAAAAAGAATGTGGCAGCAACATAAGATAAATATAGACATAGTGAAGTAGCTTAGGTAAGAAATCCCAAAGTAAAAATAACTTTAGGTTAACTGAAAAATAGAACCATGGTGAAAAAACAGAAATATTTTCTTATAAAATGCTATGCCTGTATTAAACTGTCAATCTTGTAACTACAGTAAGTCAACACTAATGAGAACAGCTGTGAGTGGACAGATGAGACATCTTCATGCAACTAGCTTGAAACATTTTATATACAGTAAACCTGTGACAGAAATTATGAAAAGATGCAGTCAGATAAATTTGAGCCAGACAAAGAAGTAAATCAACTAAAGATTTAAGTTTATTCAAGGCTTTGGCACTAGGAACTCTTAAATTCGATGCCACATTTACAAAAGTACATCACCTATCCTTATCCTGAACTAGTTCTATTCAATCCACCTCATTACACATCTACTTTCAGGTCAATTCTAATGTTATCCTCCCATCTGTGTCTAGGTCTTCCCAATGATCTCTCCAAATTGGGTTTGACAGTCAATTCCTTGAACAAGGTTCTAGAATCTCTCATTCACGCTGAGTGTCCTGCCCACTGTCATCAGCAAGACACAAGGATCATCAGTAGCATTAGTGAATTCATCATTGTCAATTGGATTGTTGATAAGTTCTTCCTTCAAAGTAGAATTTAATAGATGGGTAAAAATAGTCAAAGGGTGCTTGCGAAATTATTTTAGTCTGTGGCTCCAAGAACTTTGAGCGAAAAACCCAAGAGAATCTTTAGTATCCACAGGTTATGTGACAGTGAAACGATGTTCACTAAACTTTGTCAAGCTTTGATGGAAGGAAGCAAAATCCTTCAAAGACTTATCCCCAAAGATTTAAACCCTCTGTTGATATCAATTTATCAATTTTGTGAAGTTATTACCTTCCCTAGTAAAGTGAGTGTACCAAAAAATGTCCATATCATTTGTAATATTGGGCTTGTGTTTAGGGTTACATAATATAAAATAAAGAATAGGGTGGTCATCATTTATAAGAGAGCTAGTCTAAAATTTGAGCAAGCATGTTTCCTGCACATGCATAGTTTGTGTGTTAAAGTTGTAACTTACTTACAGTTGTTGCATTTGGAAGAAAGAATAGTTACGAGGACGGTGAAAATCTTTCACAAGCTTATAATGTAAGGCTAACATTTGGTGTGACTAAGGATACTTTTTTCAGCATTGTGTCTTCCTACTAATTGGGTTATAAGCTTATGAACACATTACGCAAATGGTTTTGGCGATTAGGAAGGTTACCATATATTTAAAGGAAGTGTGCTCAAATTTTTGTGGAGGGAGAGTGGAAAACCATTTTGTAAAAATCAACCTCATTACACCTGACCGAGATTTGGACCTCGATCTCCCCATCATCGGCATTCTAGTCTACTACGAGAGTAGCACCTTAGACCATGCAGCCACCGGAGCAGGTTAAAGATATATGTACTCTAATCGAGAGTAAGAATTGTATAAATAAGGTGTCCAAGATGGAATTTTTTGGAATTCTAAGATAAAAAATGTGATTATTTTGCTTTATCATGGATCAGACACAGCAAATATCTAAATAAAAAATGTTACCAAAAAATTGTCTACTGTATGTAAGCAAACATAAGCTTTAATCATAGTATATTGTTCCCTATGAACATATGTTAACATATTATTCATATATATATATATGTGTGTATCATATAATATATATATTTTTAATATATACATATATATTACATAATATAATACAGGCCTAATATGTATAGCATATAATATAATACTTGAGTAGGCCTTTTCTTATTTTAGTTTTAATATGTTAATATTTTTTAATATTTAAATATCTCTTTAAATTTTTTTTAATCGGGTCTGGTGATAGTTTGAGATTTGTAGGCTATGAATTTAATTTTAAAATAAGAAGTGTTGTGTATTCTATTGAGTATAATACTTCCTTTTAAAATGTATTAAAAACATTATGTCGATGGATATCAAAACCTAAATAGTATTAGCCACATAAATAAGGTTTCATCCCAAACATTTTAAGAACAGTAAATTATTTTACATCCGAACTTTAATTTTGTTTAGAGGTGACCTGGCGGTCTAGGGGTAAGGTGTCAGACTTCTGTGATGGCGGCCGGGGTTCAATCCTCGGTCCCGGCACAGATTTATATGATTACCAAACCATTCCTTCACCTCTGACAAGACATCTTGTGAATGTGGGGAATGCCAGGCCTCCACCGTGGTTCGGATCCCACATTAAACTGTAGGTCCTCCATTTCATCTAACAATCACCCTACCATTACACATTAGCGTAAGTGTGTATAACCCGAACGGGTAGTAAGACGCGGTGATAATAATAATAATAATAATAATAATTTTGTTTAGTTATCGGTATTGCTGTATTTTGCGTATTTTAATATAAATTAGTAGTTTACTTAGGTCTGAGCTATAAAATGTTTAGTTTTTTAATATATAAGTTTAATAGTTACAAGATGATATGGCAAAACATCAAAAACTTATCTTGGATTAAAATTTTAAATAATCCATGTCAAAGAAAGATATGTTTCTGGTTGCATCCAACACCTATTCAAAGTTTATTTAGAAGAAAAAAATTTCAAGCATTTGACAGATATTGTTGATAAGGACAATATATTACCAGGTGATACAAGAAAATCATCCAAAAAATAATATTTTTATTAGTTATAAGCCCACGATATGGTGTTACCTAAATAATTAGGTATGGTAATATAAAAACAGGTCCTTTTGATTCTCAACATTTTTTCAAACCAGCCATTTCCTGCTGATCTAATAGGTGTTTAGTTTTACACAAACACTTTCAACAATTTTCTTTAGATTGTTCAAATAAACAAGTGCATTCAACTGTTAATTAAGAGCGTGCATCACATTCCCATCAACTCTGTGATACAGTCGACTCGAAATCGTAAATTTACATGAACACTTAAGTTATTGCATGTGGATCATTATTGATTAAACATTAATGGAGATAAAGAGTTAATAGAAATTTCTTATACAGAAAATGGTTGAAATATTAAATGATATTTGGATTACTATTATTATCACCGTGTCTTACTACTCCGTTCGGGTTATACGCACTTACGCTAATGTGCAATGGTAGGGTGATTGTGAGATGAAATGAAGGACCTACAGTTTAATGTGAGATCCAAACCACTGCAGAGGCCTGGCATTCCACACATTCACAAGTTGTGATTAATATACGTCTTGTCAGAGGTGAAGGAAAGGTTTGGAAGATATTTTTTATGAAAAATGCATTGAAAAGGCCATTTTTGAATGGCTTCACAGCTTAGCAAATCTTTATTCTGTTTTAATAGGGACATACCGGTAGGCCTACTGTTTGTTATTAACAAGAAACTATGTTACTTTGTCACCCATGATCCCCATAGAGAATGTTGAGTAATCATTTGAATATAAATGCATTTCTGGCATATCTTGGTCTTTTCTTTTCCTTTTAACTTCCAGCCTGGATCTAAACTATGATGCACGCTTTTAAGGTACTTTATATTAAGATAAAGTTTATTTCTTTTAAGATACAGGTAGGCTAGATATTTGATAAATTTAATCACACTTTTTTTTGCCCTTAAGGGAGCTCCGTTTAAATATTTTTACAGATAACGTCAAAATCAAAATAAATGTAATTATGTAACAGTGTATTTAACCATTAGTTTTGGCCATGATTTAAAGACCTAAGTGTTTAGACTCGCATGTTTATCAGCTATTCTCAATTATTCTGTGTCTAAAATGTTCCCATTGTTCAACATATCTCTCTGACCTCTACCCTCCACCCGACCTCTACGCACCATAATAATCACCCCCACCCCACGTCAATAAATAATGTTTGTGTCAAAGAGTGTTAAGAACTCCAATAATCGCTATTAAATAATCAGCTTCAAAGGTTATCCAACAACTTTCTAGGTTACTCCTGCGTACAAACTTTAAATTAACCCAGATATTAATGTTATGATTCAAAAGTAAGCTAGGGAGGAATTATTATTAAGTCCTGTGTAAATATGTATTAACTAAAGAGGAGTGGCGTTAGTAGAAAACAAATCTCAGGATCATCTTGACAGATCTATCAATAGAAAAAATAGAAACAACTACTGTAAAATAACTAAGAAATATTATATGCTAGTATTTTAAAATAAATCTAGATTCAACTTACGGAACATGTCCTAAAGAAATACAAATGAAAACTAATTTACACCACTAAAAGGTTGAGGAATAATAAATACACTGCTAGCCGCTAACGTAAAACAACAAACAAATTCCACAAAGCTATCTCACCAGATTATAGTTTAACTCTCATACTAAACAGGTTACACAAAAGTTGGCCTAGACATTTACCTTTACAAATCATGAGACATAAACAGTTTGGCAGCCCTGGCCTAGATTAACGCACTTGCAACGATCGTTGAACAAGATACGTCTATTAATATTGCGTCATTTAAACAGTATATTATCTGATCTACTACTATAAATATGGTGACAGCGTGAACAAACTGCAGCTTAGGAAACCATAATGCAAATATTTAATTCATTGTATTCATTCGTTTAATTTCATTGTATGGCATATTATTGGCATTATATATATATGTATATGCCATACAATGAAAAATAAAATCAAACCACTGCTATCTATACGCACTTTAGGAAATATATATTTTAAACTGTTGTATACGCAGGTCTACTATGAAAAACACAGCATTACAATAGAAGTAAATGTTTTATAATTGTGTAATAATGAAATGTCAGGCATTCTAATATCTGGGCTTACAATAAATCAAAATTAATACAATATTATAGTGTGTGTCAACCCTGATATGAAATTAATAAAGAATAATTATTTTAAGACCCATAATACCACCTCAGGAAAATGACTTGATGGATATGGGGAGAAGGAATAGGAAGTATAGGAAAAACAACAAGAATGGATTGAGGAAGTAAAAGTGTGTTGAATGAAATTTAGCATGGCAAAGTGTGAAGTGATGGTATTGACAAGGAAGAGGTTAAGGCCTAATAAAGCTAAAAGGTTAGATGAAGTATAACTGAGAAAAGTATAGAACGTAATATATTTTGGAAGTGGGATTGAGGAGAAAAGGGAAGTAGAGAAGATTTAATGAAAACATTATAGCAGGGAAAGTTGTTTTATAAGTGCGTAAGAGACCTGCTATGGAGAAGAGAAATCCTCTTGAAGTGTAAGGAAATATTGTAAAGGGTGTACTTTGTACCTAATGTCACCAATGAAGAAGAAACATGGGCAATAGATGTAAGAGAATAGGAAAGTGGAGCTCATGTTAATGAATTATGTGAGAAATATGTTAGTTGTCACGAAGAGAAACAAGATTAGGAATGAAGTTATCCGGGGAAGAGTTGGGGTACAGAGAGTACATAAGATAGTAGAGGAAGTAAACTGAGATGGTATGGGAATGTAATGAGGGTGGGGAAAAAAGACGATGCCAAAGAAGTGTTGGAAATTAAGTACGTATGTTAGAAAAAGACCGCAGGGAGGCCAAGAACGAGAAGGGAGGGACATATAACCAAAAGGGTTCAAGGGAGAGGAGAAGAATTGAATAAATTAAAGGTGTAAGAGTGGTGAGAGTATAGATGAAGATTGAGGCATTTTAATAAACTGACCCTGACACAGGCTGGAAACAGTTGATGATGAAGGTGATTAAGATGATGATGATGATGATGATTATTAGTTGTTGAAGTTGTGCTGTGAGTATGGTGACAAAGCCAAAACAAGTGTTTGTATAAATTAGACGTGATATGCGAATATTTATTATATTCAACTCATGGCACTGGTGAACTCTCAATGTTCTATGGATCAACTAAACTATTCTCAATGGAAACTTCTTGTGAAATTGGTTACAATACGCAAGTGAATTATTGTGTATAGTAAGAGGATCAAGTATGGTGCTTGTATTGTAAGAAATATGGTGTTTTTTTTAACAGGTAAGACTACAGGTTTACACATTTTCATAGCTGAAATAGTAAATCTCGGAGCAGGTTGTTTGGAAGGCGATCTGATGATACCAACAGAAGAAAAAAATTCATCTTACAGCAAAGACTATAAACAGTCAGCCGATCACCAAGAATTCCTGGAAAGGTGTCTGTTCCTGTGTACCAAGTACCAGTGTACTAAGTTTTAAGTTTTTGCCTTCCTGTTGTTGCAGCCCGGTGAAGTATCTTAAATTAATATTATTGTACTGTTGAAGTCTGTTGTGGGGCAAGGGATAGTACACGTTCATTGTTGTGTGGCTTGATATACTTATAACCGGTCCTTCAGACTGGATAAAGTCATTATGATTGTTGTTCTTTTTGTTATGATATTGTTTGTGATGCTGTGTTATTATTTTCTAGGAAGACAAAAAACAACTATAGGCGCTGAAGTGTATCAAAGTATATTTCAGCCTCTACTACTACACGAGCAGCGTGAACACATAATAAATTAAGTGAATGTGTACCACCCCACTCTCACTCTATTTAGTTACGACCACAATAGACTAAAAAAAGAGGAGAGCGATCTCTAAAGGAAATAAGTATATTTAAAAGTAAAACATTTGCAGGTTAATAAAGTATTTGAATTTTATTCAAAGTAACAGTGTTAAAACAACAAGTTGCATGGCCTTACAGGTCTTACTGTAGTGTATTTAAAAACCAATAAATCTTAGCAATTTATTACATACGCAGTGCAATTCATAATTTTTAAAAAAAACTTGTCTAGATGAGACCAATGAAATAAAAAAATCGTTGCTATTATTTAAAAAACCTTTCTGAATGATATACAATCTTTTAATTCACCACAGTGAATTATGATCAAATAAAATCAAAAGTATCAAAAGATTAAATTACTAAATATTACAAAAATTTCAAAGAGCTTAGTGAGCCTCTTTTAAAAGGAAAATAGCCCGTCAGATTCACACCAAAGAATATACTAAACAGTTTTAAATTTATGTATTAATTTAAATATCGCATCAGATATCAACGTTAAATTTTTAACTCCTATAAATGGTACAAAATCCCAAAGAAATTAATGAACATCTTTTAAATGGTTCACAAAGCGTCAGATTCATACAATTGAATAAAGACAAAACATGTTTAAATTTATGAAATAACTGCACTGACAGATTTCCATAACAAAACAAAGTATTTTAAGAAATCCTAAACCATCGCCACAATTTATATTTTATAGATTTAAACAAAGATATTATAAGCCAGGCTGGCTATATAACGTCCTAGTCCTCAACAGGACTTCTCGTGGAAGTGGAAAAGTAATAGTCCTTTTGATCGTCTGTATTCCCTCGTTATATAGGTCTAGTTGCCGGGGGTGAGTTTTCCTTAGTAATTACGTCATCTGCAAACATCTGGTGGAAAGACGTCTATGTGTTAATCATGTAAGCTGGTTTCTAGTTGTATTCAACATTTGCCGCTGCTTTTGACTCACAAAACGAGCAGGTGTAGAGTTATGCTTGTTAAGTCAGGTACGCCAACTCAGGTGTCCAAACATATGAGTACATTACTGGCCAATCAGAGCATTGCTAGCTTTCTTTGTCAGTGCACAATTTTTATCGTGTTTTGGACGTCTCTTCATTCTAGCATTCGTGGTGAGTAGGCTGGACTTACACGTCGGTCTAATTCAGGCAGTTATACGCGTGAGTAGAAACCTATGTTAAACATAATAAGATCGTGATGTTTAATAATGCTGGAAGTCTATGAGTATAAGATTATTTGGGGTTTTAATTTAGATGGCAGGTTCTATTGGTATTTATATTGCAGGATGTCTATGAATATTAACTTGTTTCGGGGCGGGTAGTAAAATTGTCATATTAGCAGTCCACTCTAATGTTACAAATGAGCTACACACGGTACAAAAAAAGATAGGGGATTCTCATCCAAGATACGTTTCTGAAAACCCTTGTGCATTAAAACCTTGTCCTTTCTCAAGTAAACTCCCGTTTTCGCTTCTTTAATCCTTCTCTTATTTACTTTGCATTTTTTCACAGAAAATAAAACATATTTGTTCTCTTTCTATGAAGAATTTTCTTACGCATTATTTATTTTATATCAAACAAAAAATCTCTAATACTTTTTTTTTTTGCGTCCCAAGATTCTTTCGCCACACAGCCATTTGGCACAGCTCTTATGGAAGCAGCCTGCTCTCCCCCTCCTTCTTTCGTAGATCCGGCTCTGTTGTAGGGACTGATTTTCACCACATTGTCAAAGAGAAGCCGGTCTTCTGTGAAAATCATCAACATTATTTTCGGGTTTAGTAAAGCAATTGCTCATGAACATACTTTGCAAACTGTGGCACTTATGTTAAAGGGTTTTGCTTCCTTTCTAGATCAGTACTGAAACTTTTTCTTCCAGTGTCACCACGTGCCTTAGAATCGTCTTCTAGTCAGTACTATTACGAGCACCTTGTTCGGATGTTAAGTCATTTGTTCGACACTAAGTTAGAGTTAGTAATCTACTAAGATAAACTCTTGCTGCTCCACTGTGTATGACATCATGGTGAGTACTAACGAGTTAACGTGGGAACAGTCGCTAAAGGTAACCAGAATGCAGTTTGAGAAAAAGCACGTACATTCTGCTCGCCGTTTGAGTGCACTTTACATTACTAATAAGCTGTTATTACGCACAACCTTTTTGATAATGAAATTCAATCTCTCTTTAGAGGCCCTTGAAGTCCATTTTATTATGTTTGATCACATGATTTGGGAATTGAGATTCGGGAGTGTAAAAGGGGGAAAAGCTATGGGTAAAATAAGAAACTATTAAAAAAACAAATTTGAAAAGGTAGAGGTGATCATTTCGGAAACTGTAAGAATACATACTGCATAATTAATACTCCATAGCACATAGTGCTCAAAAAGTTGAAATCCATTAGTTTCAATCAATACATTCATAATCGATTCATATAGTGAAAACACAAGGCTAAAAGTTGATTTAACTTCAAATTCTTATGTTTGTTATGCATCGACTAGATAACAAGCGGCCCTTGTACCAGACAATGGTAAAGTAAGGAGAGACTTTAGCCAAATAAACGCAAGTATATACGACATACTAAGATTATCTTCTGCATTCGTGTTTGTAATACCTTGTGGTACTTGTTTGTTACTAACAATTTTTCTTTGTTTTAAAATAAATTAATAAGATTGTATGTATGATTTAAAATAAAGGGAAATTATTACATTTTCGATGCCGTTAATGATAAATTGTCTCAAAATATATTGTTGGATTAACGTTGATTTTCGAGTGATTCATATTTATTAGTGCTAAGAGGTTAGGCCATTTTCTAAACCTAAAAGACCATCAATTAAAAAGACAAAATGATATGCGCTAGATACTATTAACTATGTGCTATGCGTGAAACTAAGTCCAGGCTGTAGAAAAAGGGGTAAGACATATTTGTGTCAAAAATTATTTTGAACAATATTGCTAAATTTAAGCGCAAGTTGTAAAGGGAAAGCTCTATCCATCAAAGCTCAATTTGAAGTATTGTTGACATTAAAAAAGTAATTGGTAAATCTTGTCGAATGAATTGGTTGGACTTTAGCTTTTGTCAGATGATTTACATTACATAATAAACTTACTTTTTATATGGATTTATATATACACACATTTAAAGTAATTATATCATTGAAGTCAAATTTCTCATTTTTCTTGGCTTCTATAGTTGGAAAGACAATTTTATCTTACACCCACAAAACCACAAAGCTAATATTCTTGGCGCTCACACTAAAAAGCTTAATTATTAGTAACTAATTATACTGTTTAATTGTATATTTATTTGTTATATATATACACCTACTAACTAGTTTACAAACTATTTATATACATTATTTCATAATGAATTCTATTTTTGTATGTATACCTACAAACATATTAGAGAAAAACAAATAATAATAACATTGGTTTTAATCAGTTTCAAACCATCATATTTATTCACAGTTTTTATTTTAAACATAGATTTTTTTATGTATAAAATTTAAGAATCTTTAATATCGTATAATGTTTTACTCGTTTCACTTATTTAAATCTATTAATTCATATTCAAACTAGTGAGTTGAATACTATTTATATTAATTAAATTGATAATAGAAATTTAAAAAAATATCTATCGTTATTATTTAACTCGAGTGAAGAAATCTCTAGATCGTCTGTTGATGAATGGAATAGCTAGAGATACTTTTTTATTAAAACCTCTGGCTACCTTGACTGATTTGAATTTGTTTGACAGTTAATACTACTTAAACATGTATTGTGTGCAAAATACGACCGTTATTTTTTTAACTTTACAATCAAAAGTACCGGCTTTATTCCTATAATGAAAATATTGAAATTGAAGATATATGTGGGACACTTAAAGTGAAAGTTACAAAGATATCTTTACAAATTAGATGTAAGTGCCCTTTTCTCTTTAATTAAATATGCCTAATGGTATTAATTTTGTTCTATAAAGCTGTGATCTTTTATTGACTTTAATTATTAAATACTTCATACATACCATTATAGGGAAAAAAAAGGATTAGACATCTTTTAGTAAATTTCTGTGAAACACGTTTAGATGTTAAGATATGAATTTCATCATTTTCTACCCTAGATTTGTACTTAATTTATGAACCATCTCTAAGTTGAACTGATATAAAAATGAGAAATTAAGTAAAGTTTCATAATTTTGAAAGTAAACGATCATTTTTAGTCCTTAGGCCTACTGAAAAAAAAGTCTGTTCAAAATGTGTACAATAATTTTTTTTTAAGACTTAAAGGATATTTCTTCTTAAAAGCTTAAACTATATCAAAATTAGTATAATAAACTTTCATTATCTGCTTCATTGGTTGATTGTTCCAAAGTAGCACAATTGCGTTAAGCTTTAGTTACACTGGCAAGTGAATTCTCCCATGTGTACTGTCTAGGTCTGTTTAGCAGCAATAAATTGCTGTGAGATTTGTCAGGCGAGTGGTGTTGACTTATAATAGTTCTCACAAAGCTGTTCACACTTAATAGGATAATTGCTTGTGCAAATTTTGTTTCAATTCAGTGTTTTTGGAATAATGCCTCCCTTCAGACATGTTAAATATGTGGCTGCATTATTAATCCTAAACAAATGAAATTATATTAGTAGAGATAAACTGAAGGAAAGGAAATGCCTGGTTAAGGATTGGATCTAGGCCTAGTACCACTTTTTTTTCAACTTATATGTCTTCAATTCTTGATTAAATTTACTGTACATAGGGCACTGTGCAGCCTTCTAGATATTTCCACTGGTTTGGTGGAAAACTTGTTTGCTATGGCTTGTAAGGCATCTTGTTTTTTTAACCGGGCTCTGTATTTTAAATTTGGCACACTCCACAAAATTTTATTTTCCTCCTGAGCAACTAGCAATTTTACTTCACTATATATATATATATATATCATCCAACGAGACAACTCACGCATGTCTCGTAAAAAATATTGAAATGTTTTGGATATTCCATGAGAGCTTACGGAAGTGGCGAGTTATGGGCTAAGATAGGCAAGTGTGGGTCTTGTGGAACAACTTGTGCGAGTCATCAGAAATCTACTCTTAGATAGCGGTTTAAAAATGTGTCCTTCATCCCTACCCCATTAGAGTAGGCCCTAATTATCATATATAAGCTATTCATATAACCTGGACTAGTAGTAAAACGCGTTGGTAAAAAAAATAATCCTGGAGTATTTTCTTAAGAATAGGCTTTTCACTAGTTCTGAATTCTTTGATGCCTGTTATTACTATTTATTTATTATTTAGCACCGCATATTACTACCTGTTTGGGTTATACCCTTAAGTACTAATTATGCTAATGGGTTAGGAATTGGGAAGGTTGAATTTAGAATAAGTGAGCCCGCATTTGTGTGGAGGTAGTGGAAAACCATTTAGGAAAAAACACCCTCATTTCACCCGACCGAGATTCAAACTTTGATCTCCCATCCTTTGCAGTCTAGCTCAACACGAAATTAGCGTGTTGATACCTGTTTATATTAAGGTTTAATCGATTCATTGATTTTTTAGTAGTTATATAAGTTAAGTAGGTCACCATTGTTTTAAAGGTGCTTAATGTAGGTAAGCTACCTTTTTTTAAATACATTTTCATCTTTAATAGGGCTATGAAAAGCTTTGATGCAACTAAATAGCCCATCATTTAATTTATAAACCATGTTAAATAAAATTGAATACTAGGCCGTTTTGCATTTACCACAACATTAATTTTAGTCATATTAATTTGATCACATTTGGCTTAGGCCCAAGTGATGTTGGAATCCACTTTAGTTTTCAAAATTAGCAAAACAATCCATTTTAGCATCTTAAAATGTTTTCTAAGTTAATGAACTTTAAAGTCATAGCATAACTAAGGGCTAGTTTCATAGTCAGACTTAGCACCCATCAAGTAAGGCACAATACTAAATACAAAACAACACTTACCTAAATTTGAATGGAATAGGCTGGTTTTGCATACCAAATTAAACTGGCCCATCCCATTCTGGTCTAGGTGAGTGTTGTCTTGTATTTAGTATTGACTCGCTTTTGAAGTGTGCTAAGTCTTAACACCCTAAAAATCTAGACATAGGGCTACTAATATAAACAAATGGGTTCCTAAAGGGTGCAGCTAATTTTAAAATGTCACTTAACTTATTCTAAAATAAACTTATTTTTTTGTCCTTATAATTTTTCAAACAATCTGTAAATTAATATCCATGAATATTACTATTATTAATCAATTAATTTGTTTAGCATTGCGTCTCACTTCCTGTTGAGTTAGTTATTAATTTAGCACACTTAGTACCTACTGTATTTCAGTGCAATTATCTCTGTGATGCTTTCTTCTAAGGTTAAAGTAAATGCAATAAAGTAATTTACCATGGTGCACACATTTAATAAAGGGAGCTTCTATGGGGCTCATTTTCCATGGTATTGTTATTTTGACTAGGCATTGTGTGAAAAGTGTAACTCTAACTTAATTTCTGTACATCATTATTATTGATGTATGAGGAAACTGTCTACTTGTTGGTTTGAAATGTATGGTATAGCACTGTATTCCATTTAATGAACATAGCATAATCTATACACCAGAGCCTAATACAGCATTGTATAGATCAGGGGTCCCCATATTTATTGAGCAGAGGGTCACACTAGGATAGGGCCTAAATTAAAAGTGCTAGGTGAGCCAAATAAAAAAAAAGAGATATACCTATATATTCATGATAGCGTGGATAGAAATAAAGTATGGAAATCAATAGAGACGGCCAAAATGTAAAGAGGAGTTGTAATAAGAGTGAAAAGCATGTATGAGGATACTAGGAGTTGTGTTAAGACGGAGAGTGAAAGGGCGGAGTGGTTTCAAATAAAAAATGGAGTGAAGCAGGGGAGTGCCACTCACTACTATTGGTAATGGTAATGGAAATGGTCATGAACAAAGTGAAGTGTATGATAATGACAAGATCCTCCCAAGAGGGTAAAGCCTAATAAAGCTATAGTGTTGGAAGGAGTAGATTTGAGAAAAGTGCAGGGCTAAAAATGTATTGGAAGCGTGATTGAGGAGAAAGGTGAAAGTAGAGAGGATTTAATTAGAAGAGGACAGCAGGGAGAGTTATTTTTTATGGGTGCTTAACAGACTTGCTATGGAGAAGATAAGGCACCTTTAAAGTCAAAGGAAGTGTTGTACAGGGCGTACTTTGTACCCATTGTTCCATATGCAGTAGAAACATGGACATTGAGTAGGGCCTATAAGAGAGACTAGGAAATTGGAGGCCATGGGATTACAGGGCGTACTTTGTACCCATTGTTCCATATGCAGTAGAAACATGGACATTGAGTAGGGTCTATAAGAGAGACTAGGAAATTGGAGGCCATGGGAATGAGATTTGTTAAGTGCATGTTAGTTGTCACAAGGAGAAACAAGATTAGAAACGAAGTTATCCAGGAACTTTTTTGATTAATTCCATGAATGAAAATCGGTAGCTCAGCAGCATGGCTCACAGCTTTGCTTTCATCATTGAGTGAACTGTTTCTGTGGCTGTATGGTCTAAGGTACTACTTTATCAATATGCTAGACTGGCTATGACAAGAAGATCGACGTTTGAATCTTGATTGGGTGTACTGATGGTAGTTTTTCCAAAATTATTTTCCACTCTTTCTTCACACAAATGTGGGCACACTTCCTTTAAATATAAAATTCCCAGTCCCTAAAACCATTAGCGTAATTTGTACATAAGCATATAACTAGAACGGGTAGTAAGAGACAGTGCTAAATAATGTAAGTGAAACATTAGTAAAATTACTCACCTTTTCTTTAAGCCGCACACACATGCCTGATCTTATATCCTCAACTTGTCTATTAGCTTAAGTGTGGTTTAAGATAGGCTGACACTAGAACATATTTTTACTGTATCTGGAAATACTTCTTCAGCTATAGCTAGCACACATCTTATTAAAACAAATTCTCCATCAGTAAATGGTCTACCTTCTTCGACAAATATTTTAGCAACACCCTAACTGGCTCTAACTGTGGAAATTTTAAAAGATATTTTTTTAGTTTATCAAACTCTTACAGTTCTTTGTAGTGATTTCTCATTTGAATCACCTTGAACATCTTTTGAATATCCCACTGAGTTTGGTAATATGTCTTTTCAATTTGTACTCCTTGAAAACTTTTACACATTACTTATAAATAAGACGCACTGCACTGTGCGAAGAAATAATCACTTGTCCTTTGTTCATTGAAGACCTGTAAATTGCTATCCACTTTCCTTTTTTTAGACACTGCCATTTATAATAAAAAATAAAGAGCAGTGTAAGTTGTGTTATAAAAACATGCTATGGTGGAGTCATGGATGATGAATTAAAGATTACAACAAACAATAGCAAAATGTCATTTTGTTCAACATTGATAGATCACTTATGACACTGTGCATACACAATAAAGCAGCCACAATCAGATATTTCATTCTGATGTCGGGTCAACTCTAAATGGGTACCAGAGACTAGTGTCATAGTCTCAATAAAGCGCCTAATGGCGTAGACTGCACTGTATGCAGGGCCACTTCCTATTGTGTGGTCGGATCAAAGGGTAGGCGATGGGAGCAGAGGCCTTTGTTGGTGTCCAGTGACATCCACCGATAAGCACTAAGGGCAGTGTTACTCTTTGGAAAGCTAAGCCTACCCCTTATCTTACCAAATCGGAAATGTTCCTCAGCTCCTCTGATCAACAGAGCCTTAATAAAACGTGGCTTGCAAGTTCTGAGGAACTGTACAGCACACTATTACTATTTTGATTATGTGTTTCCAATAATGCAGCACATGAAAGTATGTATGTAGGTATTTTGTGTAGGCCTACTGTATACAGGAGCACCATTTTGATATTTGTTTTTGAAATTATTACTGTATTCTTTTTATTATTATTTTATTTTGGTCAAAGTATCTGTGTGCAAGATCTGATTCGTGGGTTGTAATTTAGGGACCCCTATTATAGAAAATTGGAATATGCATGTGCACTCAAACTGTACCTTAGAAGTAAATCATCTAGGCCAAGTAGTCAATAGTATGTTCAAAAAAGTCACTCTTATTATTAAAACACTAATACAATTTGAATACATACTATTCTTGAAGGTTTGAATGAAAATTTGACACCTTATTTTAAACTATTGTTATTTTTATTAACACAATAATTTATTGAATTATTTTGTGTGTTGGTTAGCCTTGATAGCCTAATTTGACTGTGTTTGATGTGAGATAAATTATCATTTATTATTATTCCATAATTGAAGGTTGTTTGCCTAGTTGGGTGCACAGACGTTTTTAAATTTCAGATTGAGAGACAGTAATGGAGAAAATTGAGTTATTTAGTCAATCCAAGGAGAACATTCAGCCCTTGAGACAGGGGCGTGTGGTGTCACAGCTTGGGACAGCTTTGGAGGCCCAGGACAACCCAATAGTCTACCAGGAACTTATCAAAGAGCAGCAGTAAGTTGAGACTTTGCCTACCTTGAAAGTGTATATTAAGTGTTGAGTCTAAATTTGTCTTTTTCAAAAATCAGCCCTAAAGTCTAATTTTGACATCACTAAAAGTAAAATACAGGTGAGTCTTTTTAATCATAAAATTGCGATAATCCTTAAATCCATATACAATCCTTGAGAATATTCAAGATCCAAAGATTTAAAAAAAGATCTGATTCAAGATTTAAAAATACATGATAAAGATATAATCTTACACACACACACACACACACACCTGTGTTTGTGCTTGGGTGCACACACAAACACATTAATTTCTGGGAATATGCTAGATTTTAATTTTGATTTTGGAAATATTGGAATATGCTTAGTTATACTTGGAGTTTAATCTGGATATTGGGAGAATATTAAACCTTTTTGCATTAATATTCTTCCATTTGAAAAATGACACCTGGATACGGCCAAAGGTCCCGGGATTGATTCCTGTGTTCATTTTATTAGCACTAGGCGAAATTTTGACATGGCAGATTGCATTGCATTCATTTATTCATGGGCAAACTGAAAAGTGGAGTGGCAACATCCTAAAACATACTGGACTTTCAAAACTCTCATTCCGCAGACATCCTGTCGACCCATCTCTAATTTTAAAAATTTCATTCGATTTATCATTTACTCTAGTTCGAATTGTGTTGTTTATTTGTCAGGAGGTATGAGGTGCTGATCCGGTCATATGAAGGGGGTGACCCCCTGCAGCTATGGGTGGAGTATGTCTCTTGGGTGGAGCAGTGTTTCCCACAAGGCAATGGCCGGGATAGCAAATATCCCCAGATACTTGAAAAGTGTCTCACTCTCTTCAAGGATGACGCTAATTACAAACAGGACCTCAGATATGTCAAGCTCTGGGTCAAATATGTGAGTATTGTAGATGATAGTGCAGCTTTCCCGGTGCATGAAACATCCAGGATGTGAATTGCAATACAGACAATCGGATCATATGGTGCATAAATTAATCCAGTCATAATATAGTTGTGAGGATCTGCTAACACTGGCAATTATTGGAAGATGAAAGAATTAGCGTCCAGTACTTAGTATAGAAAGGAGCAGTAACGGACAAAACATCAATTGATCAAGACATGGTGATTGCCCAGTCACTGTGAATAAACACTGGTAAAAAATCAGCCGCGGTCATCACAGATATCGGAAAACCGCTGTTTACCCCATCCCTATTAACAACCGAATACTTGCTGTAGATCAAACATGGGACATTGAACCAGTAAATTCAATCACAGAGTGGAACATGGGACATTGAACCAGTAAATTCAATCACAGAGTGGAACATGGCACATGCTGCATACAGCAACGTGTCGTGCATCTCCTGGTCTGAAGTGTATCACTTGTTAGCAAGTGTTCTATCACCGATGGTGAATGTGTCATGTTACATATATCATGTATTATATGTGTGTGTGTTGGTGGTCTAGGGGTAAGGGACCTGGTGATCTAGGGGTAAGGCGTTGGACCTCTGTGCTGGACGTCCGGGGTTCAATCCTCGGTCCTGGCACAGATTTATCTTATTGCCAAACCCTTCCTTCCCCTCTGACAAGATGTGTGTTAATCACAACTTGTGAATGTGGCGAATACCAGGCCTCCACCGTGGTCCAGATTCCACGTTAAACTGTAGGTCCTCCATTTCATCTCAAAATCACCCTACCATTACATATTAGCATAAGTGTGTATAACTCGAAAGGGTAGTAAGACGCGGTGCTAATAATAATATGCCTATTTTCATGTGGTGTGAAAGCTGACCTACACATCCAACAAATAAAACATAGCTTTTATTATTAGAATGTTTAGGGTATTAAGGATATAACTTAGCCTAGGCTAAAATTCCGTACTGACCAATTTACTGGTGAACTAAGAAAGCAAATCTTAATGTAAAATGAATAAAAGTGGTGTAAAAATTATATTTAAAAAATGTTCATGATAATTACTTTAAATGATGCCACCTTCCAGAGCTCTGAGATGCATTACATATTTACAGCTCCATTCTAGTCATTTGACAACTTACACTTTTTTTTATAGTTTTTCAGTTAATTCTTTACAATATTCTCTTACTTCTTAATAGTATCTTGCACATATCTACTGTTTTAACTATTTATGAAATCATTTTTCCCTTTAACAATCTCTGAGGTGATTTTTAGGAATGTTATTATTCTGTGGTAATTGATTTAATTTCTGTATTTAACAATTTCTCTTTCAATAAATTAATTCCTTGTTATGTTCATAATATATATCGTTTAATTGACTAAAGAAGTGTAGGCCTACCAATCAATTTAATTACTGTTCTACCAAAGTACATTCCTTATATTATAAATATTCATATTTCTCCTTACTAGGATTCAAATGAATATTACTAAAATTAGATTATAAGGCGTATGAAGCTATGACAGGCCTAGTAAGCCAGTGGTGGAAAATATATGGCTTGAATAATAAAACTGACCCAGCCCACAGGCTGGAAACAGTAATGAATGTAAACTTTCATTATTAAGAAATCCTCTTATATTCATGTCCTGAAAATTAACTTTCAGAATCATTTTGAAGACATTCAATACATTTAAATCTGAATATTACATCCGTAAAAGCATCTTATATTCAGGTTCTGAAAATTTACTTTCAGAATAAGGCATTCACTACATTCAAATCTGTATATTACATCCATTACTGTTTACATCCTATGGTCTGGGTCAGTTTTTTATTCGTCATATTTTTTTCCACTACCAACTGGCTAGGCCTGTCATAACCTCAATAATTAGGGGGTTCACACAAAATGTATTAGCAGTTTATAACATGGTATAACTCCACTTTACCAAATATAACCGGCCTTAACACAACCGGATCTAAATTATTTCTGATTGTGATCATTAGTTGATATTTCTCTCCCTTGTTTGTAGATCGAGCTTCAAGCCAACCCTCAAGAATTTTTCCAGCTTGTTCACAGCCATGGCATAGGCACACAGACTTCATTGTTCTACCGCTGTTGGGCGTATCATTTTGAACTCACCAAGGATTTCAAACATGCTGATGAGGTTTACAGGCTGGGGTGTACTTGTAACGCTCAACCCAAAGAGGAACTAGACACTGCGCGAGAGTGAGAAAAACAATACTTTAAATATAGATAAAAATAAACTTTGGTTACCCACTTTTCCTTCATGAAAATTTAGGTATATTTACTCTAATTTGTGTGAAAGTATTTCACAGCTGGTGGCAGACTCTAGCCTAAAATATATGTTTCAATTAATTTGCTCTGAATTAAACATAATTTATCTCTATTACAAAACTCTAATTAAGGATAAGACCTCGAATCCCTAAGGATATTCAAGGATTCAAGACTCAATTTTTTATTTTTAAATTTCTCAAAGAGAAATTTGTTTTATAACTAATAGGCTACTGCTTATTGATAGTCTAGAACCAATTATAATTTTAGGATGAGCAAACAGGCTCCAGACCAATAGTTTAACACTTAAATAAATGTTGTAATGAATGGGTTTTAAAAAGATAATGTCAACATTTAGTTAGGGGTGTGTGAAGTCCACTTTTATGGTTCAAAGCGAAGTCTAGTCTAATATGGGAAATATACTTGAAGCCCAATCGATGTTGGAATATTTTTCTATTTAGCTTTGAGTAAAAATATTATGTTGACATCGAGTATATTTATCTAACATCAAACAAAATATTACATTCATGAAAAACATGATGTAGTGTAGTAAGGAAACGATCTATAATATAAAAGTAGAATTCAATATAAAAAAATACAAAAAAGGTATAGTTGAAGTTTGGAATTGTTACAAATTCGCAAGGTTCAACTTGATTAAAACCATAAAACTTTATATTGAGTGGAAATTGGTTAGATTAAGAACTCTAATATATAACCATCATAACATAACAAACGTGAATGTGGATTAAATTGAATATAAATTGATTAAATTAAAAGAACAGATTAACATTCATTATGACATTAAGACCATATTACATACAATACGTATACATATAACATGATAATATGAGTAAATTAAAACAATAGTTTTAAGTCAAATTTAGTTAAGTGAAGATGGCGTAAACCTTGAATATAAATTGATTAAATTAAAAGAACAGATTAACATTCATTATGACATTAAAACAGCAAGACCATCTTACATACAATACGTATACATATAACATATTAAAATGAGTAAATTAAAACATAATAGTTTAAGTCAAGTTTAATTAAGTGAAGATGGCGTAAACTGATAAATTTTTATGGTTATTGAATTATTAAAGGTTAAAGATTGAATAATAATATTGAAATGTATATTTGAATATTGAATTCTGTCTTAGCCGATTGATGCCCTTGTTCCTTTTTCATAAAGCTGGTACATTTCAGCCCAAGGTTACGACATGTTTCGGCGTATCATATAGACGCCATCATCAGGCTACAGAATAAGTCAAAACAAGTTATGGTACAAATCCAGTGTGAAATATTAGACTATAGAAATTAAATATGCAAAAGTTAAATTAGGACATGAATATAGATAATGAAATAGCATATTTACCAGTTAACGCCTCATAATATGAGTTCATCAGCTATGTAGAACAGAAACTGAACTTAAAGAATGTAATATGCAACCATGTATATATGAACTGGGTTCAGATGTTCTAGAATAAAAATAAAAAGTCAAGGATATTGAAAGTTACTCGGTGATGTGATATTAATAATGTTGGAGCGTAAGACAGATAGATATGTTGAAAAATAATATGAATTTATTAAAATGGGGAAAGAGAAAAAGAGAATGACAAGCAAAGGGGATGGAGAAAGGTTTTAATCTTCTCGACACTGGCCCGAATAGGTCATTTACTATTATGGAAGGATGGGCATGGAGTATATGGGATATTATTTCATTTTAGTGTGTTGGGGTAGGTTCCTTAGAGTATTAATAAGTGTTTGATTTTCAAAGTTGGTTTGTTCGTTGAGAACGTTTCTGTCGTTAAGTATAGCGGTTTGAATAAGTATATTTTCTGCAGTGTTCATAGTTGTACCTTTAGGAGATTTATATAAAAGCTTCATACATTTTTCCATGGGGGTAGGTTGATGACCGGATAGTTTGAGATGTTCTGAAAATTTAGGTTTATTTCTATCGTGTTTACTTATTTGTTCAAAAAACCTAGTTGAAATCTGACGTCCTGATTGACCTATATATATGCTGTCGCATTCACAGATGAGTTGGTATATACTGCTATGTTGATATTGGTTGACTTTATTGAGTTTGGAATTATTGATATGTTTTTTAATATTGTTATTAGTGCTGAAGGCGATTTTAAGTTTATGTTTTTTAAAGATGTTAGTAATGCTGTTAATTTCATTTCCAGTATAATTAAATTTGATCTATTTGCTTTGGCTGTCAGGATTGGTATGAAGGTTCTTTAAAGTAGTTATGTTGTTTGATTGTGATTTTTGTTTCTGGAGGATGCGGTCCACGAAAGAATGGGAGTAGCCATTGGATACGGCTAATTGTTTGATAATGTTGAGTACAATTTTGAAATTTTTCTAGTTTAGTGGTATATGAAGTAGTCGGTATATTAAGCTGTTGAAAGCTGCTTTTTTGTGTATAAGGGGGTGATTGGAATCATTTGGAATGATAACATCGATATGCGTGGGTTTTCTATAGACTTTACATTCAAAATGGTTTAGTTTGTTTTTTGTTATTTAAAGGTATAGGTAGTTGATGCTGTTGTTGATTTCATGTTCCACTGTGAATTTGAGATTGGTATGGATGTTATTCATACTGGGAGTTATGTCTTTATAAATTCATATTATTTTTCAACATATCTATCTGTCTTACGCTCCAACATTATTAATATCACATCACCGAGTAACTTTCAATATCCTTGACTTTTTATTTTTATTCTAGAACATCTGAACCCAGTTCATATATACATGGTTGCATATTACATTCTTTAAGTTCAGTTTCTGTTCTACATAGCTGATGAACTCATATTATGAGGCGTTAACTGGTAAATATGCTATTTCATTATCTATATTCATGTCCTAATTTAACTTTTGCATATTTAATTTCTATAGTCTAATATTTCACACTGGATTTGTACCATAACTTGTTTTGACTTATTCTGTAGCCTGATGATGGCGTCTATATGATACGCCGAAACTATGTCGTAACCTTGGGCTGAAATGTACCAGCTTTATGAAAAAGGAACAAGGGCATCAATCAGATAAGACAGAATTCAATATTCAAATATACATTTCAATATTATTATTCAATCTTTAACCTTTAATAATTCAATAACCATAAAATTTATCAGTTTATGCCATCTTCACTTAATTAAATTTGACTTAAACTATTATGTTTTAATTTGTTATATGTATATGTATTGTATGTAAGATGGTCTTGCTGTTTTAATGTCATAATGAATGTTAATCTGTTCTTTTAATTTAATCAATTTATATTCATTATGTTATGATGGTTATATATTAGAGTTCTTAATCTAACCAATTTGCACTCAATATAAAGTTTTATGGTTTTATTCAAGTTGTATCTTGCGAATTTGTAACAATTCCAAACTTCAACTATACCTTTTTTATATTGAATTCTACGTTTATATTTCATAGATACTTCTGATGAGTTCCGATAGAATGAAACCTTGTTCAAGGGATTGGGCATTAGCAATCAATTTTCTTCAACAGGCAACCATTCATTTCCTCTCTGTCCAGTGAACACAATGTAAATTGTGTTCTTCTCATTTTAAAATGTGTTCAACAAGTTATGGACAAATTCTATGTAGATCCTTGTACCGGCTATGAAAATTTAGTTAGACTTCAAATGTTACATTTGTTGCCTTTCTTGCTTTTAAACTAATTGATTATATAGTCACTGTATTGTGTACTCTGTATATTTCCAGATCTTTATTAATTAACCGCTTGTTAAAGTTTTTATTTTGTACAGGAAAATGAATTTAATAATTAAGCCTACTTTTGAAAGCAGTAAAAGTGAAGTTAAAATAATTGTATGGTACAAACTTACATACGTTCTTATATTATAGAAAAAAACTCTTCAAAAATTGGCTATAGTAAACTACTCTTAAATGAATTTTCCTCAGTAAAACAAAGATATTGTTTTGAATTAATAATCATATGAAAAACTTGTTAGTACTGCAATCCAATGTGTTGTTTCTTGATGTGCTGTCTTGCAGAATTTTTAGTACCCGATGTTTATAACTCTTGCCATTCTCTTGATTTTCACTTATATAATATTGTAATCCCCATGCATCAGTGTTTGAAAATATTTGTTACAAGTTCTACTTTTATTCATGTTTTACCCTAAGAAATTATTATGTTTCTATCAAAACTTTTCGATATAAATTTTGAACAAATTTGGTAGCAATTAATACTTGTAAGTAAAGCAACATATTTTTGTAAAACAATCAATAAATCAAATCTATCTCCCCCCCCCTCCCCCC
>CABFOW010005442.1:0-16947 GCA_902141385.1 Timema californicum | reverse complement strand
GCACTCTGCTGTGTTCAGGTAGGAAATAAATGGTGCTTAGTGTTCACCTTGATCAATTGTTTGAAATCTTCTATACGCATTAAACGAGGGTCAAACAAGTCCTGCATAATCACCAGGAAAACGACAAGTTCACAAAATAAAATAAATGTTGGGCACATAAGAATAATCAGTAAAATAACTTTAAGGAAAATCTCTTTTCACTTTTACAGGTATTTTGCTAAGTTTTAAACCTTCTTCAAATATAACGTTACAGTAACTTATAATTGATAATTTTTTTCAGACCGTATTTCAATTTGGTGATGACCGTCTGATTGCTCGTATAGAAAAAAGTCCTGAAAGACGTTCCTGTTACCGCCGACCTAAAGTGCAGAAAAATCCCTGTGTTGGGGCATCACCACCGCCCAAAAGAAAAGGAGGATGGCCTCTAGGTATGTTGCAGTCTACTTTTAGTTATCGAATATATGTGTAACTTATAATAATAGCCCTGAATCAAATACATTCAATAATAGAAAATAACTTAATTATGGAGCAGAGGCTTTTTTTTTGCACCGCGTCTTACTACCTGTTCGGGTTATACACCTATGTACTAATTACACTAATGGGTTGGGATTAGGAAGGTTTAATTGAGAGGACGTGCACCCGCATTTGCGTGGAGGAAGAGTGGAAACCCATGAAGGAAAACCTCCCTTCAGTGCACCTGACCAAGATCTAACCCCGATCTCCCCATTTTCGGCAGTCTAGTCTAACATGAGGTAATATTTTTAACAGGTACTATAAAAAATGAATAAAATAAATAATAAAGTAGGGGAATGAGTTGGAGCACAAAAACTAAAGAATATATACAGTGGGTGCCGCATTGGGACCGAGAGAGGAATTGATAACTATAGCCGAATGATAATAATAAACGTTACCACAATAAATATAGATGCTTTGCTATAAATGATAACAAGAATAAACTAATGTATCAGTTATACCATGTTTTTCCTTTAATTTAATTTTCAATTGTGTTACTGATTTCCTTGTCTTATTTTAGGCAATTTGTCCTATTTTTCTAAGATCTCAAGCTTATCCATAACACTAATATCATTTCTCTTTTTGTTTGTTTTTACCACTTTGGTCAGTTGTAAACTATGTACACTGTGCTAATGAACCACTATTTATAAGTAAACATTGTTTTATGTGTACATATGGAAACAATACAGACAGTAATAACAAAACATTAAACACTAACAGCTATTAAACATTAAACACACTAACTACACGCTTCACAAATAAGATGTGTTTTTATAAACAAAATGAAAGTACATTTATTGAACTGAATATGTAGGCCTGCTAAGAAAGACTAAGATGTTACTGTGACGTAAATGAATGTAGCCACAATAGGGAGGTGGAGTTGTTTAGACTATGATTCGTGCATTCCATATCTTTGACAGTATACGTACATCGAAAAGGCACATTCCATTCATCACACTCGCACGGTAACAGCCTATTAATATACATTCTAAAGGCCGCATTTTTGAACTTCAATAGACATGTAAAAACAGTGAGATTATGAAGGTTTTCTAATGTTAAGCTTTTATAAATGTTTTTGTAGATGGCCCTTAGTTACCAAAAAATAATAACAATAACCGAAGTTTTGATTACAATATTACAATATACAAAGAATTTAATATATTTAAGCATACACATGGTCGAGTTTACAAGAAACTGATAACATTATCCGCGATCACAATAAGCGGCACCTACTGTATATTTTAAAATATAAAATAATTAGTTAATGTGAGTATCGATGTAGGAAAGTAAACTTAGGAAAAGTGGCAAAGAACAGGTTTTTGAGTTTTTAACGATAAATAGTTTATTAAAAATAATATAACACATGTTTGAACATTTTAAGGTGTACATTTAATTAGGGGTGTGCGAAGCCAGTTTTTTCAGTTCGAAGCGAAGTCGAAGCGAATATTCAAGAATATTCTCGAAGTCGAATCGAAGTTCGAATAAAATTTAAACAACTAATAATAGCTCTTAAAACAAATTATTTTTCTAAAAAAAACTGGATGTTTTTAGCCTTAATATATTTATATTTATTTCAAATGCTATTAAATTGATATATTTTATCTAACTTTAATTAAAACCTTACAATTTAGCCTAATTATCTAATAATACACAATAAGACATTAACCTTTTTAGAAAAAAATATGTAGGCCTACTAAAAAGACATTTACTTGGGCACGTAAATAGACAATTATATTTTATAAAAAATATAGATATATACTATATTAGGCTAAGTTATATGCTAAGAAAATATTTACACAGTCCTGTGACATTGTGCAATAATATTATCCTACATTTGATTTGCAATTAAACTTTAAAAAATATTCACTTCAGGGCAGATTATGTTATAACTTATTTTAAAAAACGAATATTAAGAATTAAGAAAAATTATATCAACATCAAACAGTTTTTATAAGTTAAAATAAAAACAAACATTGTAAGAAATTATCCACACAGGCAGTTAGAAGTGTTACTTTCTCTTCAAGTTATTTTGAAAGATGTTAATTCCTCAAAATGAATAGGAGTCAACGGTTCTCGTCTGGCTGGTACAATGTTTCCTGAACTAGAAAATACCCTTTCACTGCACACACTTGTAGCAGGGCTACCTTGGAGACATTAGGGTATTTTCAAGAACCCTCTTCCCTCCACCAGATATAGGCACCCGTGGTTCATTTAGGTAATCCTTCACTTCACTGTTGTTGTCTATTGCCGGTTGGGTGGTATTTGGTATGGAATCAAAACTTGACCATAGTCCAGAACTAGAAGAGGAGCATGAGGGGTGTTCATCTTTTACGTTAGGCTCTAAAGATGACTTGTCACTCAACTTCTTAACTTCAATTGCTAGCGTGTTTACTGCCACCATATCATCGATCAAGACACCTCTAAATCTTGGGTCGCATAGCATGGATGGGCAGAAAATAGGATCTGAATCGTAGAAACTGAAGCGAGATTTCAAAGCCTTATCTAAACTTCTTGCGAACATTACACCATCCTTCTTGCTAGTGATAAAAACATTTAAGAGATTTGAGGCAAGGAAGGATGGGTATAACCATTGAAGAGGTGGGATAACTGTCTCCACTGATTTCCTTGGTGGCGTCAGCTAGTGGCCCAAGAACCTCTACAATGCCTGCTGCTTGCTTCCATTCAACTTCAGTTAGGATCTCGATGTTATTTTCTGAATTGGCAAGTTCAGCTCCAACAGCTTTTCTAACAGCATGTAATCGAGAAAGCATGTTATACTCGCTGGACCACCGTGGGTCCACAAACTGAATTAACTCGAGTACTGGCAGTACCATCTCTTCCATTACCGTATGTAATCTTTTTCTTGTGGATGGACTACGACTGTAATGTTCCACAATTGCTTTTGCCTTTGTCAAAAGTGTACAAACACCATAACATTCTGCTTTGGCATCATGGATAGCTAATTATTACTGTTCAATCTAACACATTAAAATAAAATGTAGATAAACTGCAACACATGCTCTAAATAAGCTATCAAAGTTATTTTTATTCCAGTTTTAAATTTTTTAAAAAAGGTAAATCTTTTGGTATTACAGAAAAATATGCATTCTTTTAAAAAGAAAAACGTTTCTAATAGCAATAAGTCACCTGTTGGCGTTTTGTATTTTTTCAGGTATATATTACACTGGGCAGTTTTCTTATCAGAAGCTCTCGTGAAAAATACCCATATTTCACTTTTATTTTTCTGTTTCGGACATTTTCGTAGGCTTAACCAAAACTATTGATAAATTAATAATAAACAGTCTAATGTTGCCAACATGAGGTCATCAAATTTTCCATCAAGTTTTTAGGTTAACATAAATAAATCATTTAATCGTTTAGTTAAAAAAGAAGTATAATTTAAAATTGAAACAAAATTTAATCAGTAAAGGGTAAATATGTTTGCTTATATTCTGTCTCAAAATTAATTTTTTCGACTTTCAATCAAGTTTTTAATTTATCTCTTGGCGCATGCGTCGTAACATTTTCTGTTGAGTAGAGCAAATACACGTGAAGGTCATTTCATTTCAGAT
Organism: Timema californicum; assembly: GCA_902141385.1. Classification (NCBI taxonomy): domain Eukaryota; kingdom Metazoa; phylum Arthropoda; class Insecta; order Phasmatodea; family Timematidae; genus Timema; species Timema californicum. Next base: position 12,862 of record CABFOW010005442.1, on the reverse strand, counting down.
ATTGAAAAAGATTCACTTGAAAAAAATTATGCAAAATTCAAAGCAAGAATATGATTTTAAATTGTATATTGATTTTTTTAAATATTATTTTTATCACGTGAATTTAGGTCATGTGGCGGTGAAGATAGCTGAACGTATTTAATTTGTGAATCGATCAGGCCGTGTGGCATCGAATATAATCGATTATTGAAATTGTGTAACTATCGATAGTTATTCAATATTTCATCAAAACGAACTATTTTAAATTTACAAGTTATTTATTGAGAGAGAATAAGAAAAAGATACTTACAGGTACATTTTTTTTAAAACGAAAATAGCGTGATCACCATTTATTAAAAGTGGTCACTAATCTCAGTAGAAATATTGTGGAATAATAATAATAAAGTTAGTCACAATCAACTAGTCGTTTTATAACCATGGCCTTTTGTGTCAATACATAGATATTAAAAAATATCGAACTAATCGATATTTAACCTATAAATCGATAAGGCCCATCTTTCGTAAAGTAAACAAATGAAAATAATTTGTATTAGAAGCTTGCACCTTATACATATTAGTAAGTATTCCATAATTCAACGTTTTATTTGTTTTAAATTGTGAATTTTCTGTGGTAAACATGAATATAATCTACTAGAATAACAGCTCAGAATGGTTAAAATTGAAAATACTTGTATATTTTTTGCCGAAGCTTCGAATTTTTCGAAGTAAATTTTGTTTGTCGAAGTCGAAGCCGAAGTTAATTAATATTCGCTTCGACTTCGAGATTCTCGAAGCTTCGCACACCCCTACATTTAATAATAGTATTTGAAATGCTGAGTGTTTGTAAAACTATAAAACTCACAACTCTGAATATTTTATATCAAATACAATACTTGTTTATATTCAATTTCTACTCCAGTTTCACCGAGGTAAGTGTGCTGGCTATCCCTCTGAAGCTCACCTCAAATCAATCCCACAACCAGGCAACATTTTTTGATGTGGACATTAGGCTGTCAGATGGCCACTTCAAAACCTCGGTACATCTTAAACCCATTAATAGACAACAATATCTACATTTTGATAGCTGCCACCCATTCAACACTAAAAGGGTCAGATCCAGAGGGTTTGCTCGTGCTTCTCTGTAGTTGGTAAAGGCCTAGCTGCGCATCGGTCTCTTGAACTGACCCCCTCTGAAGCTTGGATAGGCTAAAGAGTTGACCAGACTGCGACGTCATAGCTGCGCATCCGTCTATTGTACTGACCCCCTTTGAAGCTTGCAAAAGCTAATGAGTTTCCATTTAAAATAGAAATGAAAAGGCTTTAAGTGACGAGCGAAGATAATAAATAATAATTTCGACTTACAGATGAGAAAATAACACTACAACTGTTGAGTTATTCGCTATACAATATTTTAACTAACAGTCGCCTAGGAATAGTGTTTTTTCATAAAATGGAATTCACAATAAAAACTCATTGTTGGAAAGAGTACATTTTTTGCTTATGTGCATTACATTCATTAGCAAATACTTTTTTTTGTTTCAAGGTTTTGAAAATTGAGTTGCACATTAGGTTCGATGGCGCATTACATTTGAGTAAATACAGTACATGTTTATCGCTCGTTGTTTTGGATGAATAATATTCCATAGCTATCTCAAAATTGTACGAGATATTGAGAAAAGTACAAATGTAACATTTCTTGGAAGCGTCATTGGGGAAAAAGGGGGAAGTGAAGTAGAGAAGATTTAATGAGGAGACAGCAGGGAGAGTTGTTTGTTAGGTGCATAAGAGACCTGTTATGTAGTAGAGAAGTGCCTTTGAAGTCTAAGAAGTATTGTACAGGGTGTAGATAACAGTGTTCAAGTGATGTGAGAAGAATGGAAGAGATTAAAGGAGTAAGACTAGTGGAAGGTTAGAGGAAAATGGAGGGATAATACTAAAATGACCCAGCCAGAGGCTGGAAACAGCTGCTGCTGATGATGCACAAGAAACTATCAAAATGTGGGAAGCTGGATGTTGATCGCGCAAAGAATAGATCGAACTGCAATAGCTAATAATCATATAATGTAATATAAAACTTTATTTAATTATATAATAAAACTAGGCGTCTGCGAGCTTTTTTTTTCTTTAGAGATGGGCCACTTGAATCTTTGAATCCTAGAATCCACCAAACCCTGACAAGTAAGGCCTACTTGAAAAGCACAACTTAATCTGTAGTCATTATTTTGTCGGACAAAAGAGATAAGCATGAATAAAATCATTATATTTAAAAAAAAAAACTAATTGTTTGGTGTAGAAGATCTAACGTGCCTAATACCCCCCTCCTATGGGAGACTTGGACTGTAGTGCATGCTCACGTCTTCACTTCTGAAACTTTCACCTCACGAACAATCTTGTAAATATTTTAATAAACACATTAAAATTCTTCAAAAACTGAACATCAAAACTAGACTTACAAATAAACTCGAAATAAATAAAACAAATTATGGCTTTTTTTAACAGAATTAAGAACACATTACATATACAAAGTCAGCCGCCATGACAAATATATTTACTTGCCAAAGTGATGACTAGATAAACTGTTAATTCTTACTACTCAACAGGTTTCAATTATCTACAATTATACAAAGAACCCCAATTTATTTAATACAATCCTTAAGTTAGATATTGTGCTGGGTTTTATGAAAAATAAAATACTCTCAACATTTAGACACCGATAAAACTCTTTATTTATGCCTACATATTGTATATCGACTGTTTGCTTGAAATAGATTCAGGTAATCTGATCACTTATTAACTGCTATCTAGTATTAAGAATCAAATAATGATTTACTAATTCATAATTTGTTTTTAAATTAATATTAACTAAGAGTTTTTTTTAATATGTTATTGAAATAGTTGTAAATATATTCCAACATAGTCCTGCCTAATAAAATGAGGATGAACATATGTTGGTGTTTTGAATAGAATGTATTCTCAGAAATTGATATATCGCAAAAATTGAATATATTTTTTGTTTTCTACGCAAAGATAGATAATAAATATATAATAAAATAAAAATAATAAAACATACTTGGGTATTCTTGAGTTCACTATTTCGAATGTATGCTTAGTTAAACATGTTGTTTTAGTATATATTTTTTTATCTGTATATTTACTTTTGCTTTTTTTACTAAAATAAATTATAATCCTTCAATGATGATTAGCGTTGATCATAAGGAAACTAGGCCTAATCTGTTTGTTTATTTCACATGTTTTCTTAGAAACTCAACTCATTTTATCAACACTTTTAAAAATAATTAAAAGACACTCAAATTTTGATTGATTTTATTTTTAAACAATAATATGGGTCTAGATTGTTTAATTCGGCTGGATTTTAAGCATTATTTTGCGAGGGGTGGTTGGGATTGATTAAAATTGAAAGCACGATTGAAATAAATATTAATTTACAGTTTAGACCCATATTGTGTAATGTAGGTCTATTTGTAACTCATTAAAATTTATAAAAATTTGCTAAGATTTAGATTCAATATTCGAGACTCGAAAATAAAATGTAGATTCAGATTCAAGAAATAGTGGATTTGACCCATCTCAACTCAAAATGGGCACATCACTTAAAAAGTTTCTATCAGTCTTCTAATCAAACTTGTTTCCTGATCTTTAGAAAACATGAAAGTACACTGACCCGGATGTACTGAGTGTGTTTATCCTCACTCATTCCACGCATATTTGGATACATATCCTCAACAGTGGGGGAGTGTGATCTTAATTTTTGGTGGGGCCAGGTCATAGCTCACAGGTAATGATTTTTCCTCACCACGTGTCAACATATTCATTTCATTTAAGTTTCCTAATTTTTAAAAATCCCTAGAATTACAAAAGCTTTAAACAAATCCACAAACAGAAAGACAAAAATAATACAGGTTTTGGATGAAACTTAGCAAGTGATGTCATTACTTGTACGAAAGTTGGGCATGTCTGTCTCTTAACCCTTTTGCTGCATTAATCAATTATATCCGATCTCAGCAGTATAGCCATTGACTTCGGAAATATACTTTAACCCACGACGAGTAAACTCTATCTACCTTTACTGGGACATTCGGAAATAGCCACAAGAGTGTTATAACGCTAAATTTTTCTTACTAGCATGCACGTGTGCCTCTGACTTCTGGTTTTTAATTTCGAGAACTGTCAGCTACCAGCTGCTAAATCATAACAGTAGTAGTTCTTGTTTACTTCTGCATTTAATTACTTGTAGCACACATGCAATATTTATGTGGGGGGAAAAAATAGTTGAGGGATTTATTAGTTTAGGATTTGTGATATCTACCTGATTATTCTAATGTATTAGTAACATTTAATTTATGTTTGATGAATTTGTGACATGTGAAGTGTAATAAAAATAATATTTCTGTGGCAGTAGTAAAATTTTATTAGCGTGTGTTTGAGAACTTTATGTTAGATATTATAAAGACAAACCTGTATTAAATTTAGTTTTCTAGTTAGGCCTATATGTTTCCTAGGCCTATGTTTTAGTTTTGCGAAGTACACATATTTTATTCAAAATATGAATTCCAGAAGAAAGAGATTGTCCAGTGAAGCTATTGAGGTGATATTGAATTCTGATTCTGAGTTGGATGACATTGACATCAGTGATGACATTACTTTTAGTGAAGAAGATGAACCAACTGGTATTGATCTATTGGGAGATAATTTTGCTAATGTTAGTGGACAGTGGGATCAAATCAATGATGTTGGCCAAGGACAGTTAGTCAATCTAGATTGGATACCTACATTCACAGGACAAAATAGTGTAGTTGTTATAGATGGCTTGGATCCAACTGGATGTTTTTACAAGTTTTTTCCTCGTTTAATAGTTTTACATGTGGCAAATGAAACAAATATTATTGCAAAGAAATACTTAGATAAAAATGTGGATCCGTCCCCAAAGTCCAGATATAAAAACTGGGTAGATGTAACAGAAGGTGACATAAAAACATTTCTTGCAATTTAAATTGGCAAGGGCATGGTTCATAAACCGAGCTTAGATTCATATTTCCAAGATTCTTTTTAGCTTACTCGTACCCCAGGTTTTGGTAGTGTGTTCACTAGACAGATATCAATCTATTCATTTATTTTTGCATTTCAATAACAACAGCACACAGCCAAGAAAGGGCGACTATTGGTATGACATACTCTTTAAAATACGACCTATTCTAAATTTTGTTCAGGACTCATATATGCAAATTTACACCCTAAACAGGTAATTAATTACCTATTGAGGAAACAATGCTGAAATTTAAGGGGCGCTTGTCTTTCAAGTAATATCTGCCATCTAAACCCTCTACCAAGTGGGTTATAAAAATATGGTCTCTCTGTGATTCCCATACAGGTTTCTTTTTGAAGTTTGAAGTATACACAGGCAAAGGTGATGTACCAATCCCTGAAGGAGGCCTAGCATACAGAATAGTGAAATCACTGCTCACTAGGTTTGAGAATAAAGGTCACATAATATACATGGACAACTTTTATTCCAATGTGCATTTGTATGATGACCTGAGGCAAATAGGAACTGGACGTGTGGCACAGTTCGTGCAAATAGAAAAGAGCTTCCACCAGCAATGAAACAGACAAATACAAGAAAGGGGATCTATCTAACATGTGGTTGCACAAAGAAAAACAAATGTTATCTTCCACATGGCAGGATACAGGTAAAGTGAACATGCTGTCAACTGTAGAAAATGCTCGGGTATCTGAAGTTGAAGTTAATTCCAAGTCAGGGAAGAAAAATGTAATAAAACCAAGTATGCAAATCGCATACAATCAGCACATAGGGGGGAGGGTTGACAAATTTGATCAACTTTACTCAACTTACCCCTTTGATTATAAGGTTAAAAAGTGTACCAAGTATATTGGCACTTTGCAATTGAGGCTGCCTTAGTGAATGGGTGCATTGTCTATAATATGGCAAATCCAGCTCTAAAAATGTCACACAGAAAGTACAGATAAAGCTGTTGATGGTTTGGCGGAAAGATATGCAAGGCGTACACCAACAAAAAGTGGTAGGCGTTTTTCGACAACACTGAATGCTAAATTGACTGAAAGACATTTTCCTGCCCAGTTTCAAGACAAGAAACACCAGCCAAACTGTTCTGTGTGCAGCATTCTAACGAGCAAATGTTCCAGAAAAGGAAAAGGGGAATGTAAGCGTAAACAAACAACTTTCTATTGTCCTGATTTTCCAGAAAAACCAGCTTTGTGTGTGATTGGTTGCTTTCAAACATACCATACAAAGAAAGTGTACAGGAAGACCTGTCACTGTGCAGAGTGAAACATGAAAACCACAATAGCGACAGTTGTGAATAATGAGTGTAATATAAGCGTATAGACACAGTATGTAGGCCTAATAAGAAACAGGTTTTTAGTCTCAAACAAAATCTAAAATCTAAAATGTTATGTTTAGTAAAAAGTAATGAGTATGATTGAACTTTGAGAGCAAGATCTGTGTGGCTCTGGCTACTGGTTGGTTGGTATGGCAATTGGAAAATTCAATACTTTAGTGAGTTTTAAAATTTATTTTATTTTTTCTAATCACTATTTTATTTTTGTTCTTGACCTATTTCCTATTTTTAAATCATGCCTAACACAAATATATGATTTTATAGACTACACTACACTGAGAAAAGCATCAATGTAGCACAAAATTGTTCAAGTTGTGTTTATGTAACCTAATTTTCAAATATTTTTTTTTATTACATTTGCCCCATATTAATACAATATTAGGCCTGTCAAATCCTTATTTAAAAATTAGTTTGACAATGTGGGTTGCAAGTAAAATAAAAAATGGTTCTGATAGCAGAATAACATTGCATTTGGGTAAAAAATGTGACATAAATAATATGTGGCGTATACAATTTTATTAATATAAAATATATATTATTATGCGATTTATAGACAACGTAGTGCTAAATTTCATATTTAAAATGAATTACTAGTTAAAAATTACATTATTTGATTACAATCATGATCATCATGCAAATTTTCATATTTTGAATTTTTGACCCATAATTAGCGTTTCTAAAGATAAGTAAAAATTAAACACCACCAAATAATAAACCATAAAAACATAATAAGCTGTTTTTATTCACTCACAGTTAACCACGATTGTATACCAAATCAAGCATTAGTAAAAGTTATTTTTTTCTTGCCATCCACCTGCATAAATTTAAAATAATTAGGCTTATGTGCTCCAAACCTTTAAATTTCCAGTTTTTCCTGCCATTTTAATGAAAATAACTGAGTGTTTTAAATAAATAATTTACTTTATTAATTTTAATGACTCATTTTAACGCGTCATCTTACTTCTTGTGTCTTAACATGTAGTATTAAAACACAGACGCACAAACAAAAAAACAAATCACAGATCACCTTTATCACATAGCAGGTGAGCTCAGGCTGGTGTAAAGCTCGTACCAGAATGGTAGGGAGGGGGATTGACCTTTAGATACGTCTCACACTGCGTGTTATTTCTCTGAGAGCTGGTCCTGCTCAGCTTCTATATTCAATCACTCTAACGCTACTACTGTCCTCACATGACGTTTGAAGCGAGGAATGAATTATCTTTACTTGAATACTGTGTAACGAATCCACTAATTCACTGTGTATAGAAAGTGGTGTTCCACTTCATATTCATGATTTTTTTTTCCAAAATATTTTGTAGAGTAAAAGAAAGAAAAAAAAATCTGTGCTAAAAATGTTGGTGGGGCTTGGCCCCGTGGCCTTCTAAATTCTACCTCACTCATCCCCATCTCACCCAGACAGGTAGTAAGATTAGCAACAACAAAAATGTAAACTTAAGGCGTGTTTTTGCGGTCGACCTGGCATCGATGTTTACAACCACAGCTTTCTCGCGGTTGACATGGTATTGTTGTTAACAAAATGCTTATGACCGAGACGATACCAAAGCTCAATTTGGTAACTTTTTCTTGACCAGATTAAAGAGTATAGTTACAACCAATGAGCCAAGAATTTGTGTGCCAATTTAAAAACATCACCACTTTTTATGTTATATTTAAACAAGTGTAATTTTGTAGTCAATGGATTTTAAGTTTTTGTTAATTAAAATGAACAGCAATTACTAGCAAGAAATACATGGCAATAAGTAGGTACTTAAAAATCGTTTAGTTGTGGATAAAAGAGAATAGTAGTATATGCTCAAGGCCTATTTAATATTACATACATACCTCATGTTTTATTAAGGTTATTTTTGGGAATCTATGTTTAGCTTGATTTGTTGTATAAATATTAGAAATAGTCAAAATAAGCACCATTATAACTAAGAATAAAATTATGTCTCATTTTACGTCGATTAGCAGCACATGAAGTATGATTAGCTACATAAATTCACCTAACAGCTGATAGATCTACTCCACCCCAACCACCATATTTGTTTCAGAAAAACACCTCAAAATCGTTTTCGCGTTCAACCTTGGTCAGAACCACTTGGTCAAAAATACTTGATACCAAGACGTATCCAGGTCAAGCGCAAAAACTCACCTAGTTATTGAAATAAAAGGATTCAGTGTATTGTTTAGGTTTTTTCGGTAATCATTTTTGAAGTATTACTTGGAAACATAGGCTGAGTTGGCCAGCAGTGGACAGTCGTGAAAGGAAGGATGAGCTTGAGTTAGTTTGATCTAAAAAGGGTGGGTCAGCTCGAGACCAATTGGCCAGCCTTGGCTACATTCAGGATTTATGCTACCATTCACTTGTTGAAAAAAATTTGATTTTAAATTTGTCCGGGCTTAAACTGTCCTCTTAAAACTGTAAAATGGCATATGATATTTTGCTAATCTAGCTTCAAGGTCACCCAACTAAAATTTAACAAGAAGTACACATAAAAAATTCAACTCTTCTAATAAATATTTACAAATCAGCAGCATAACTGTCTCAAAAGTGTAGATGTTGGTGAAAATTGTCTTTGAAAACCTTTGCCGGCATAATTTCTTTTACAACAGGCACAAGGGTTGCGGTTGAAACCAAATGATTTAGTTTGGTCAAGGAAAGCCTTAGCGATCAGGAGTTTGGTATTGACTTTGTCAAAAAAAACATGTAACATGAGTGTGAAAACACACTATTTATTTACATTTATATCAACTTAATTGCAAAAACATGCTTTTTATAATGTTAATTATATCAAGGGTGTGGGAAGTATACTTTTTAATTTGACGCAAACTTGAATCAAAGTTTGAATATTTATGCGTAATTGTCTTATGTGTTTAAAAATATTATATTATGTTTATGTTTACAACTTTATGCACTAAATTCACTTAGTATTTGTTTTATTGCACAATTGTTTCTAATATTTCGTTCTAATCCAATAAATCAAGTTATTACCACAGCTTACAATTCTACCACTTTAAATTATTTCATACAAACATTAATTTCTTATGTATATAACACCTAAAAATAGCTTTAAGAGAACCTAAATGTAATATTTCAGCTCTTTTTTTTGTCAAGTCAAAGTTTCGAAGCTTCGCACACCCCTAAATTATATTTGTTATTTATAAGTAAACAATTAAATAATGAATTATTTTTGTAAAAAAAACTGACTTCTTTGCTTTTTTCTTTCTTCTTGTTAACGATCTTTTTTTTTTCAAAGGTGTGAAGCGCAAGCATCCTGAGCTCAACTGCAGCAAATCAGTGTCTTCTTCATCTTCTTCACAGCTGAAAAAAAAAAGTAACTCTAAAAGAAGTAAATTTTCTAATAATATTGTTAAAGATACAGACATTTTGTGGTCACAAGGGTCAGTTGAAGATAGTGACTATGCATCATTGGACATGGAACTTATACAAAACAATCCTGTTGAACAGTCTCAAGTCTCAAGCACTCCTCAAAAAAGCTTTAATACGATATTAGCTGCATGTGCAAACACTCTTGAAGGTAACATTAAACGAAACTATTTCAAAGAATCTGAAGAGGTTTCCAAAACTAATGATAATGGTTTGGATAGTCTTGATATATCATTGTTGAATAGTTCTAAATGTGGAAAGAACCTTTCCTTAAACATTGATACTAATAGCATTATATATAACATTCAAGCTTGTCCAAGCACTACAAAGAAAAATGTTGAGAATTATTGTCCAGAAGTTTTAAAAGGTTTTGAAAACATATCTCAAGGTAACAAAACATACAGCTTTGATAAAGGCTTCATTTCATATAAACAAATGCCTCAAAGCACTATTTGTGATGTAAACAAACTTCCGACACCTTTGGAAACTTCTTCTGTTCAAATGTCTCAGCACAGTGTTTTAAATTATCCTCCAAAAGCTTTGGAAAAATCGTCTCCTAGTGATAGCAACACTACTTTGAATCATCTCACAACTCATTCAAAAAATGTTGAACAACTATCTCAAACTAATGTTCATGATGACAAAATTTTGCATAATTTCTCAACACCTTCAAAGAGTTTGTTCCTTAGCGATAATGCTAATAAAATCATTTTGAATAGTCACTCTGCATGTTCAAAAGATTTAGAACAATTACCTCAAAACAATGTTTCTGATAATCTTTTAAATGTTCCTCCAACATCTTCAAAATGTTTTATACCATGGTCTCAGAACAATATCCCTCCAACATCTTCAAAAGGTTCTGAACTGTTGGCTCAGAACATTGTTCCTGATAGGTTTTTGAATGTTCCCTCAACATCCTCAAAGGATTTGGAACAATTGTATCTGAACAATGCTAAAAACAACATTATTTTGAATAGTCTAATAACAACTTCAAAATGTTTGAAGCAATTATGTCATGACATTGTTTCTAATAACATTATAAATGATCCTCCAACATATTTAAAATATTTAAAACAATGGTCTCAGATCAATAATTATAACAAATTGAGTGCGGCAAATACATTGTCCTCATCTTTGGAAAATTGTGATGAAACGTTTGAGGATGTCATTACAAATGAGAGGAATGTTTTTAACAGTTTTCTGCTTTCTTTGAGAAGTTCTGATCACAAATTCCTAAATATTAAGCCAGATTGTTTTAGTCCACCAAAAAAAGATTATACAGTGAACAGTTATGAGGAGAGCTCAAAGGAAACAAGTTGTGAGCCAAGCTTTACGGTATGTGATTTAACTCGCAACCAAGTAGAAAAAGCTGAAAATTCATACTCTCACACAAATCTCATGATTGATGACAATTTGAAATTTGATAGCCAAAATATGATGACACGTTCAATGTCCTACAGAACTCCTCGCTCCCCACACCGAGACAATGTATTCAGACACTATCGCTCTCAGAGCCATGGAACCTTCTTTCCGAGCTCCAAGTCATGCCTTGCCAGAACCAAGATGTGGGGGCGTAGCAAGTCTTGTAAACAGGTATCGTTTATCCTTCCAACTTCATCTAACAGAGAAAATAGACAAATATTGTCCAATAATGTGACATCTACTAGAATCACACAAAGAGACCACAACAGTGCTGTTTGCATTTCCAAGATTTTAAATTTTGATAATAATGATGACATAGACACAGACCCTACAGGTGAGAGAGCTGATCAAGAAAATATTGATTTCATGTCTTTACCAGATGAATCCACACTTAGCAATATTGTCTCAGATTCATCCTGTACAAAATTATCTAACAGCAGTCCCACTACTTCTAATTTGTCAGCTTCGTCTTGTTTGAGTGCTGCTTTAATGAGGAAAGCTCGGTCATTGACTGCAAGGAAGTTTCCACCTCCATCAGAAAAGGAAAAAATACAAAGAAAGATGGTAGAAAACCATCAACGTTTATCAAAGTTTCCAAAAATCCTGTATAACTAGAAGCTCTTGCCTATGTTCCATCATATTATTTTTTATTAATCTCTCTTAATGTCTTAATAGTGCAATTCAAAATAAGATTTTTTTTTTTTTTNTTTTTTTTTTTTTCTATTAGAAAACTAAAATGTTTTGTTTAATGGGGTAAAATTTAGTTATGGGTACTGTGGTTATTGTTACATTTTCTGAAAAATCATTAGGGAGGAGTGTGAAACGCACAAGAAGAAACCAAAAAAACACAAAAGGGAGAAAATGGAAAATTGTAAAGAATGATAGGACACATAAAAAGGAATATAAAAGTTATAACTTAGAGGACAAAGACAGGAAAAGGACATTGGATGCGAATATATCATATATCTCTATAAGGAAAACCTTTTCGCTTTATGAAGTAATTTTATTATAAAAAGATCAAAGTAAAAACACCATCACATATTTACAAACACTTCAATATTTTGATGCCTCTTAATCCTTTCACTGTTACAACCGTTTATAAACATTCGTGGTATTTTGCATTGTTCATACTATTAACTTTTATAAACATTTTCAAATGTCATTTATCGGTGCTAAATAATGATCATAAACATACGGCTTTCTAACGTTCTGTTCTGTTAATGCCATCTTTTGGCATTAATTTGGAACTATTACAAAGTATGTGTGGCCTTCTTATATACATTTCTTGTTGAACTGATAGATCAATATTTTAGGGGTCTGCGGAGTATTTCTAAAAGCTCCCGAGTTCGAGTACTATACTCATAGCTTTAAAATGTTACAAGTATATATTTTCTTATTTTAAATGTAGATGTCAAATCTTTAAAATTTGAAACTAAAATAAATAAATATTATATAACACATGTTCTTAAAATATGAATGAAACCCTTCTTTATAAAATAATAAATAGCCTACTTTTGAAAAAAAAAAGTTGAGAATTGGAAATATTGGTTTTAAAATAATGTGGTATGGGTAAAGCCATGTGAAATCAAACAATGGTCTGGACCTTCACATCTCTGAACAAGATAATTTTTGGAACATTGGTTCTATTTATTAAATGGATGAAAAATATGAA
>CABFOW010005441.1:0-42606 GCA_902141385.1 Timema californicum | reverse complement strand
TATATCAACAGGTGCCCATCTCTCGTCTGTGCAGTCTGTCTGCAATCAAACATAGCTTCCAAAGTACTGTGCCAAACAAACACGAGCAATAAAGGTGATAATGGCTCTTGCATGCTTACTGAACCTGTCTCATCAGATAGACACTCCAATTGGCCTGAATCAATTCTTTATAATAGAAAAAGACAATCCAACGAGTCAGAAGAATATAATCAAGAGAAAATGCCTAAATTAAAAGCTCCAATAAGTGAACAAGGGAAAGAAAATCAATACAATAAACATACAAAAAAAGTTTTGAACAACATTTCAAATGAACACAAACAATCTTTAGGTGAGTAGCTACAGCTCTTTTTGTTTCTATATTTTCATATTCAAATGTGTTTTGGAAAATGTTAAATTTTATTTTTATTGAAATCTTTTAAATTAAAAAAAATTCACATATCCTAGGCCACCTAATCATAACACATTTCTGTTGCCCATTTTTATTTCTTTTTTTGCTTCAATCAACTATATTCTGCATGGTTGTTCCTGTTGGGGTTGGACCTTTATTTTTTTGTTATATATGTCTTAAATAATAGCTGGATACATCAGGTAGTTAGTAACCACAGGGAAAATAGGACCTACCTACGTGTTAATGTTAATTGCCTTACAAAGCATTAAATTCAAAATAATAACTCTTTTTGCAGTGTTTGCATCGGCTAGTTTACCCGCTGTTCCGGTCTGTTTGGGACATAAAGTTACATGTATAAAAAAACAGGTAACTAAAGCCAGTGAAAACCAGGGCAGACTCTTCTACGTGTGCTCACTGCCGCGCCTCAAACAGTGCCATTTCTTTCAGGTGATATATAACTAGCTCAAAAGTGATTATTTATTGGTCTATGCTACAAGCTCAACACATCTCATAAATCACATGTGAAAAACCACACTCACNGTGCTAATAATAATTGTATATATACGCCCCTTCAATCCTATTGGTTGTACGTTAGAGTAGGGTTAGCTGTGTATAGAGAGGTGGGGGAAATGCGACGTGATGGACCTGCAATGTATTTGTTCCTAAAACGCGATGTAATGGACATGCGATGTAATGGACTTGCGATGTAATGGTGCCCACCCACTTTAGAACATCCATGTTACCAAAGGTGTAGTTCCTGTTAAATCAAAGCTGTGATAGAAACTGAAATTTTGCCAGATGTTGTTATAAACTTTTACTTAGCACATTAAAACCGATATCAAAATATTTTTAAAGTTAATCATAGCATATTTAAATGTCTTTTACACACACAACCTAAAATAGAATTTGTCCTTTTCACGAATTCAACTAAGTGTCCCTTTTTATATGAATAATGGTCATTTAGATAAATGATTTTAATGAGAATATTATGAATTATGATATTAAAACCAAACAAATTTTTACTAAGGAGCAGAAGTCATGTTTCTTGATTTTTTTTAAACTGAATTTTCCAGAAAAATAAGTACCAACTGCTATAGGCCTAGTACAATTTTTTTTCTCAATATTCTTATAACCAATCAAAGAAACTATTCTATAAAATTTATTTCCTGCAGCCATACCATACCATTGGTAAAGTGATAAAGCATGTCTTTGATCTGGCTTTTATGAGTCATATTGTGACAACAGACATATAATTTAAATTTAAGATTGAGAAAGTTAGCCCTTCCTTATTTATTACTAGCCTATTATAGAACCTTTAAGATTAACATCTTTCATCTTAATTTTTCAAATATACTCATCATAAAATATGTTCTATTATGAGCACTGCACCAAGCTGTATTTTTTTTACTTTCTACATTAATTATTCCAGGCTGAATCACGGTAGTTTATTTGTAAAACCATCATTTCTTTATTACTTATATTGAGTTGTGAGCAGCCACATAGATAAGCATCAGGGTTGTCACATACCTGGAAAAAACAAACATTTTGGTGTGGGATAAAAACTATGAAAACAAGGAATTTCATGAAAAGGTAAAATAACTGGAATATTCAGGACTTTGGGGAGACATTTAACTCCAAGCTTTAAATAGTATTCTTTTTGCATAATAGAAAAATCAAAATTAAAAAATAAGTACACTGATTCTTCTCCACCGCAATCTTTTTTTTTTCACTCAGAAACCTGAGGTTTTGGGAAAACTGCATACATTTCCCCATCAAGGTCAAATCATATTGCTCTTAATATCAATGAAATTATTTCACACTAGTCATTCTTATGAAAAATGAAATTTCATTCTTCTTAAACTACTCTTAATTGTCTGGGATCATGGGACTTCTTTCTGAAAAACCTGGAAAACACATTTTGTTTTAAAAAAATTAGTGTTAGCTCGCATGAGCATGTAAACTAAACATAAATCACATGCTGTCTGGTTTGCTAGTGACGAGGAGATCTGGGTTTGAAGAGGTCGAGGCTCAAGTCCCAGTCGGGTTTATTGATAATGAGTGTTTTTCTTAAAAAATTTCCCACTTGCTCTACATGCAAATGTAGATACATGTTCTCTCAATTCTCTCTTTCTCATCCTTAGCATATTAGTGTAATTTAAATAACTATCAAGTGTATGACCTGATTGGGTAGTGAAACGCGGTGCTAAAAAGATAATTAAATATCATTTGGATCAAAGCTCAGCTCCAAACATAATTATAAACTAAAATAAAGTTTATTTCTTTTCAGTGGGCCGATCTGCACCACCCATTGTGTGCTCATAAGAAGGTGACAGTCTTACGGTCAGTGTTGAAACAAAATGCCAACAATGGACGACAATTTTATTGCTGCCCTCTTCCAAAACTGCAGCAATGTGATTTTTTCCAGTGGTTCGGTTAAAAATGACTGAGATAGTTAAAGTCCAACACTTTTTTAAGGAATTAAAACCAAATATTTTCTGTACAACCTTTGGGGTTATTACTTGAACATTGTGAACTTTTGGAGTTTCACGCCACAACTGTACAAAATTCACCTTTCTTGACTTGGTCAACCATCACTGAGAATGATGTATAATTATTATGAATTTATATCTTCTTAATAGACCTGCAGGGCTATTATGACCACGATGCAAAACAAATTTGTGATTGTTGCAGGGACGCTAGACTTTGCATCAAACGTTATTATGGTCGACCACTTTGCGAAAGCAAAGTCCTTGCGAGCGAAAATATTTTCCTAGTAGAGCAACACTAAGTTACACAGACAATTTTACTTGTCCTTTGGTTTGCGTTATGAGGTTATGTTTGCTAGATTTTGTAATGTATTAGGTGTTTTGTTTTACCTGATTTAAACTTGCCATATCATTAGCCCAATATAATAATCTCAAAACTTGTTGTGTGTGTTTCACATAATTTAACTTTAAATATGCCTATATCATAATGTAGGTCAAGAGTGGGGATAGTACGCTTACACTGAATATTAAAAGAATATTTTCTTTGAAACATAACACTATCAAAATGCATTATTATTATTATTCACCATCAAAACACGGATAATTGTGCCATTCCAATATTAAGATTAATTGTTTATAGGTTTTATAGTATAGGTGGAGGTTAGTTAAGGTTCAACATATTTGGGGTGCTAGTAGTATGTTGACCCACATCATGGGGTAACATTGACCAAGACGTTAGTCTCTTTGGTCTAATTATCCTATGGTAGGGAGGTTGGGATTTGAACTCTAGCTGGGTGTGATGAGTGATTTTATTTTTCTAAAAGTTTTCCCACTCACCCTCTACACAAATCCGAATTCTATAACTCAACCTTTTTCATTTAAGTATACCCCATTAGGGTAAAACACGTTAACAAACCAGTTGACGAGATAATAAAAAGATAGGCCTAATCTGTTTAAGAGGCCTCAACAAAACTTGAATAATGTAAGCCTTTTAAAACTGAATCTTACTTACAGTAGTAGTAACTATTCACATTAATGTGAGTTGTAGGCCTATGAAATATTTAAAGATAGGCCTAATCTGTTTAAGAGGCCTCAACAAAACTTGAATGATGTAAGCCTTTTAAAACTGAATCTTACTTACAGTAGTAGTAACTATTCACAGTAATGTGAGTTGTAGGCCTATGAAATATTGCAGCCAAGACTGGAAATAACTAAAATAGGCTTTAGCTTAATGTTTATTTAGGCATAGTTCTTTTAATCATAAAAGGTTTACCAAATTTATCTGAAACTGATAATTAGTAGTTTGACCTAGTTATCCTGAAGTGAATACAACTCATTATAAAGAAATATAATATCCTTATATGTATTTTTAATCACTAAATTCTCAAGAATTCGCTTTAAACAAAAGATGCATTTCATTATTTTAAACCATCCAAAACACCCTCTCGTTCACTTTATTGTTAATTTATTAGACCAACTGCCTATAAATGCCCATTGTTTTGACATTAAGTTGTCGAAAATATTCAGTGTAAACACTCTTTTTAGGAGTTCTTGAACGCTTTCATCAATTTTAAATAACTAGTTTTCTTTTCTAAGATCTTCACACAACATATTTGACTCAATCTTGAATGGGAGAACCTTTTCGACACCGTAAATTGACTAAATTAGCACATAGTAGGCCTATGAATGTTCAAGTTGAGTACCGCATAGATAGGAGATTTTCCTTATCAAACCTCAACTCAATGAAACAAAATAAAATTTAAAACACCTTACTGCTAGCCCATATCTTTAAACGTTCACTTTTTGACTTGACAAAATCGAGAATGGTTTTAAAAAGACAATATTTTATAAGTTATATATTTTTTTTAGTTATAAAATATAATTATTTTAAATTAAAATAGGCCTAAATATTAGAATAAGTCTACTTTATGAACTGTTGAAATTATTTTTATAAAATAGAATATGACACACTTGTTCCAGTATCGACATAAAAAATATGAAGAATAAAGCATTGGGTCATAAAGCATACATATTACAAAATACAGTGTTTCTTTATTGGCCAACTTCTCATAATTTATTGTGACATTACTATTTGAATGCATAATTCACATGAGTTTTTGACTAAAATCATATGAATAATGTGCAGTAATGAATACCAGCATTCTTGAAATAAATTTACCTAATTTCTATCCTCTAACGCCTTAAAAGATAATATTCTTTGGGAAAGTGTTGCCAACTGTTGATGCAATCTGATTTTATACTGTGTGTTGATGCTTGAAGTAAAGTCGAAGCTAAAACTAACAGACGATACAAAGCGTGGTGGTCATAATAAGCCAAAAGCTATCTTTTCCTCGAAAGTGAAGCTAACTAGTGGTAGCAACTAACTTTGCGTCGAATGGTTATAATAATCCTGCTGGTATTCAATTTTGTAATAGACTAGATTGTCAATTAAGGAAAGACCGGGGTTTGAGTCCTGGTTTGGTGTGCTGAGAGTGGGGTTTCAGTAATGGTTTTTCACGCTTCAAGTACTAAAATTTGGGTACACTTCTCTAAATTCAACCTTCATCCCTAAGACCTTAGTGCAATTAGTATGTGTGTGTGTGTGTGTGTGTGTGCGTGCGTGTGTGCATGCATGCATGCGTAACATGAATGGCTAGTGAGACACTGTACTAGAGAATAAATACCTGAAAGTGGTCGTACACCTTCACTTAGTGATGACTAAAAGAGTATTAATTTATAACTTAAAATGTATTGAATTACTTTGCAGAACTATTATATTATATTCTTGCATATTCACTGCCATCAAGAAACTTAGAGATTAAAAAACAATGTTTAGTGCTTCAATATTATTGCTCTAAACATAAAAAGTTATGCAAGCCATATATATGTATATTCCTTATACTATACGTTTTTTAATAAAACCAAAAAATGTAACATCAGATGTATCACGTATTTACTTTGAAATTAAGGAAGTTAATGAAGTGGAACGCAGCACGGCACCAAAAATATAACAAATAATCCATTGCTGTCAAATTGATGTAAAAAGGACGAGGTTTTGGGTTCTAGCGGTAAGGCTCATTTACTGATAACCTATTTTTGTAAATTTGGTTCTATACTCAAATAAATAATATGAAAAAGTTAGTGTAATTGTGTTGTACCATTGATTTCAATTCGGTATTAATAATGAGTATATTAAAATAAAGTTATAGCTGTAATACATTTTATCTTGGGGCTAAAATGTGTTCTCTCTTATTTGTTGCAACACATGATTTTGTATAAAACATACAAATACTTTAGTTTTATTTAATTGGGCTTGTTTTAGTTTTATTAATTTAAATGTAGTTAAAACTTGGAGAGAAGAATCTAAGCAAATATTAATGTTTGCTGATTCATTGATCAGTGCAATGGCAATTTAACTTTGTTGCTTTAAGCCACTAGTAAACTCATCAACATAAACAAATAAAACTATTAAACACATGTTGGGATTGCACAGATTAAAAAACCCAATATATCTTCCAAAAAGAGATGAGCTCTTGCACATGTTATTATCCAATATCAAATTATGGCTGTTGGTAACTGTGGCATACCGTACCTATACAGTTATAAAAAACAAAAATGCACATAAGTGCTATGTTCCTAGTACTAACACACACGTATACAGATAATAATATGAGTCCTGCCTCTTCATTAGAGGAAAGTCAGCTCCCTGAAATAAATATGCTGTTGCAATTATTTTTTTAATTCGTATACATAAGCTTTTATTTGTAGAATTTAAAATAACTCTTAATGTTGGTAATAAAATGGCAATTTTAAATGTTAGCATATATGAGATATAGTGTATATTCAGGGTGGCAACTGATAAGTAAAACTGGTAACTATGCTTGAATTTTACCCTCTTGTCAGGAATTTAAAAATAATAGCTTTTATTCAAAGATAAATCTAGCTCTTTATACACACGTGATCACATTAGATTTTTCCAAACTATGTTTAGTTTTACATTTATAGAATAATCACATCACATAATAATAATAATGCACATCTGGGCTACATCGCTTGTAGCTCAGTTTATGAGAAGATTATCGAGTACTACTAATGTACTGTTTGTCTAGGGGACACCCAACTGTACTAATCGTACATCCTTACCGTGGAATCTCTTTCCATGGCCGGATGAGATGTGATGGTGATAATGAGTATGAGGGTGTGGAACCAATGGAAATACTTAAACCTAACTTAATTATAACTAACCAGTTATTGTTACACCACCATTGCATGGTTGATTGAGTCTCCAAATGTGTTTGTACACTCTGAATATGCATCTACACAATACTCTGTGAAGACTGCTCGGCCAAGTCACAGAGATGAATTGTAATTGCAAATCAAATTTAAATAGGACTTGTTTGTTTATAAAAAATACAAATAATAACTGTACATAAGAGTTGTTAACCAAGTTAAAGTCAAAATAAATATATGTATCTCATTTCGCAATGTCAAGTTGGTAATTAGCTTTAAAAATTTCATATCTTGAGTTGTTGATAAGAAATGTATACCATTGTGTGTGTGTGTGTGTTTTCAGACTGAGCAAGTGCGTTAGTGACAAATATAAAATAGAACAGATCGGTTGTAATGAGAGGTGTCCTGGCTGGAGAGAGTGACTGTGTGCGTGCTTGAAAGATAGAACTGGTTCTGTTTTTCAAGCGCGCGTGCTCGACCTGGTACAGTCTAGGTTACAGGCGCTAGGCAATATTATTGTATGTTGGTTGGTTCATTGAGTGCTAGGAAAACTTTTCATTTTGACATTTTTATTACAATCAATAGGTTTGATACACTTGCTAACGGCCTAATTTAATTGGTAAGCTCATAAACCATACCTATGCATATATAAAACTGATATATTAAAAACGGTGACCTGGCGGTCTAGGGGTAAGGTGTCAGACTTCTGTGCTGGCGGCCGGGGTTCAATCCTCGGTCCCGGCACAGATTTATCTGATTACCAAACCCTTCCTTCACCTCTGACGAGACATCTTGTGAATGTGGGGAATGCCAGGCCTCCACCGTGGTTCGGATTCCACGTTAAACTGTAGGTCCTCCATTTCATCTCACAATCACCCTACCATTTCACATTAGCGTAAGTGTGTATAACCCGGACGGGTAGTAAGACGTGGTGCTAATAATAATAATAATAATGATATATTAAAATACTTCATTATTCAAATTAGGTCTTTTCAAATAATTACCATTAGCGTGGAGAGAGGATGAGAAAACTACAACAATAAATCACTTTTCAAAAACCACCCTCAGTTTACTGAGCCAAGACTTGAACCTTTGGCTCCTCGTCAACAACTATCGAGAGCTATCTGCTAATCACACGCTCACTTGCTTGCTCATCAGTTTGGCCACATGGTGGCTCGCTCCTTTCACCCCTATTCCCTGGGAAGACGTGACCTGGGACTTCGCTTCCATTTTGCGACAAGGATCCTCATTAGAGGACTACAATATTTATTTTGCCCAAGCAGGAAAACCCATAGTAACTAGCCTCAACCAACAATACTACCTTCCGAACACCCACAGGACATCCATACCACCCACACCCATCAGACCACTTCCAAAATCTCCACTAACCCAACCCTGTGACACAACAATAGGGCCTACCTATAAAATGCTAAAAATATAGGAAAATAATATATATTTTGAATGCAAAAATATGTCTGTATTGTTTAAAATTTTCTTCCTCCCAAAATCCTACAAATATTTTTGTGTTATAATTATTGTGATGTGTACCACATTTGTATATATATACACTTATGTTTAATATGTGTACTCACTACTCGGAACTGAGCTTACATCACAAGTAGAGTAATTGTTTCTAATCTAGATCTAAAAAAAAAAAAGTTTGATAAGAATGTACATTAATTCTAGGGTTTTACCCAAAGTTTTTTTAAGAAGCGATGGTAGGTATTGGCAAAAAAAATTCCCACAGGCGACGATAAGAAAATTTTTAACATCCGCTTTCTTTTGAGATGATTTAAAATATTTTAAAATACAATTTAGGTGGTATTAATTGCATTAGACTCCTACTACAATCTTTGACATTGCATAGAAATATGTCAATCTAAGGCAAAGCATTTTTAAAAAGCAGTAACCAATTATTTTGGCCAGAAAATCAGGAATTATGCTAGCATTTTATTTTTTAGAGCTTAGTGGTGTCCCTGACACAGATCGTTGAGTTCATGGTTCACACTTTTTGACTGGCTTAAACTATTTTAAAGTTAACAGTTAATTTAAGAGACATGTCAAGGTTTTTTTTGTTTTGTGTATTTTTTCATTAAGGATGCCTTGACTGGTTAAAACATGGGTATGCACAAAAATTTGGGCCTAAAATAATAAGCAAGGGCTTAGATTAGGGGTTTGAGGAGTTCACACGCTCTGGAATTTGATAGACCCCTGGGGGATGGGGTTCCATATATACGACCAACCACTTTCATTGGTTAAAGGTATAGTAGAGTGGTCTATCAGTCCCTCCTTAGAAAAAATAGCTTTCTATGCCTTTGATTAATAAATATTCTTATTAATCAGCCCTTACATATGAATATAGTTATACAATTATATAAATTATGTGTGTTAGCTAAAATAATATATACACAGTGCATTTCCATTTACTAACTAACATCTCTAGTGTCTGGTTATGACTAGAGGCACAACTTACCTCGTTACACTCAACCAGGATTTAAACCTCCCAGCCTCTGGCAAACCATATTAGATAAGTTTATGTGTATAACCTGAATGGGTAGTAATACGCGGTAGCAAATAATAAAGATATGTTTGAAATTTGGTTCACTTAGCTGCCAGTGCAGGTATGTATGTAACTGAAATAATACATATTATAAATTTCTCTTTTTCTCATTAACACACATTCCTCAGCTCTATATAATTACACATAAGATAAATTGAGCATAACCTGTTCACAAAATCTATGAGGATCTTAACCGCCTTGAAACATTCATCCTAAACACATGAACTAGTTAGTTTAAAAAAAAACTCAAGTCTGTTTCTAATTATGACGTTATGAATTAACCGGCACACTAGTAATATGAACAGTAGCCACAATAATAAAGTAGATAATGAATGTTAACCTATTAAGGGCATGAACTCTCGGTTGGAGGGGAGATATACTCAACAAATTATGCTCAAGGTGTGGGTTCATATGTGTTTTTTTTTTGTCTTCTTTTTTTAAAATACATTCTTTTAAGCTTCTTTCAATCTTTTTTTTTCTTTTATTCTTTACCATCTTTTTTGTTGTCTCATGCAATGCCAAGGTTAAATACAGCATCAAGGAATTAAAGAGGGGTGAAGTTTGGAACCTATCTTTTTTGTTGTCTCATGCAATGCCAAGGTTAAATACCGCATGAAGGAATTAAAGAGGGGTGAAGTTTGGAACCGAGAGGAACTCTGGGCTGGGGCAGGAATTATGGGTGAAAGTTCACTTAAGCTAAACACTTGTATAATGGTTTATACAAATGGCAACAAATATACTTTATATATGTTCTTTATTTATTCATAAATATAATAATAAGTCATAATAGATATGGCAGTTTGGTTTTATTTATTTGAAGTATTTAACTTGCAGTTTATAACTGATTACATCAGCACACAAGAATTTCTATCAGCGCATGAAAAAGGGTCTACCAGTTCTACTGGGAAAAGTATTTTCACATACCTTGCAGGTTTTTTTTACAGTTCACAATAGACATGAGACAGATGGCTTTACTTTCCCTCTGAAGGAAGTTGTGCTATCGATTTTAATTGTTCAATAAAAATACGTCGACCCTGGCTGGGTTTGAACCCAAGAACATTACATTCTGAGGTGAGTACTTTACCCCAAGACCACCAGGGTTGACTATGTCAGTACAAACACTCAATATGGCCCCCAGAGGTGCTTTTCTAAATGTAATTTTTGATTGTGTTTTTTATGGTAGTTCCTGGTATACTTTTTTAATATTCTAGTAATATAGTTTCTTAATACATTTTGTTTTTAGTGTAAACAATAATATATTTGTACCGCCCCACTCTCCCTATTTAGTTACGACCACAATAGACTAAAAGAGAGGAGGACGACAACTAAGGAAATAATATGAAAAAGTAAAACATTTGCAGGTTAAAGAAATATTATTTATTCAAAATAACAAACGGTGTTAAAACAACAAGTTGCATGGCCCTACAGGTCTTACTGAAGTTTGTTAGAAAACAAATAAATCATAGCAATTTATTAATGCGCAGTACGTTTAAAACTCTCGAGGTATATAATTATAATATTTGAACTTGTATAGAAGAGACCAATGAAATAAAATTATTGCCATTATTTAAAGAAACTTGTCTAAATCATATAAAAGTTTCTAATTCAACACAGTGAATTAAGATCAAACCAAATTAGAATCAAAAGTTTAAATTACTAAATATTACAAAGATTGCAAAGAGCTTAATGAGCCTCTTTTAAATGGTTTATAACGCCTCGGATTCACGCCTGTGAATATAGACAAAACAGTTTTAAATTTAGGGAATACATTTAAATATTGCACCAGATATTTACTTAAACCACAAAGGTTTCACTTCCCGACTATACTCAAACCTTCGCGGGACAGTTACCCTCGTCATTTTAAAGAATTAAACACAATTCCCACATTTAAATATTTATATCAAAATAGAAAAAGTTATGTTACAGAACTTGTAATTTTGCCTAAATGAATCTGCGAATATTAAAGTCAAAGCCGTATTAATAAAAATAAGCTACTTTAACTTTAACTTCAAAGCAAAGAAGTCTATAAAATAATCAACAAAATGAAACATTATCAAGTTTAATATTTAAACTGGCTAAATATATTCCTTTGGCCGCTTCCAACTATATTCCAATACCAGAAGAGTAAGAAATAAACATGCCCTAATTAATATAAGAAATGCTGACAGTAAATGTTTTCTTTGGTCTGTGCTAGCATTTCTATACCCAGTTGAGACGCATGCTAATCGAGTTAGTAAGTATATATCACTGGAAGCTAAATTGAATATGAATGGTATTTAATATCCTGTGCAAATACCACGAATAGCTAAGTTTGAAAAACAAAATAATGTATATACTAATGTGTATGGTTACCAAGGGGAAATATTCCCTTTAAGGATAACTAAGGTTAGTCGTGAAAATCACGTGGATTTGTTGTTTCTTTTAAATGTGGATGGGGGACATTATTGCCTTATTAAGAACTTAAGCAGATTGCTAATCACCGACCAGACACAATGATAAATCATACTATTGCAAATATTGTTTGTATAGATTTTCTAAGGAAAATCTCAGGGATGAACATTATGAGCAGTGTTCTGATTTTGATGCTCAGAAGATACAGATGCCCGAGTAAAAGGAAAAATATTAGGGTGTGCACCTAACTCCAATCACTCATCAACTACAAAAATAATTAAGCATACGTCATCAGGATTTGCATATGTAATCGTCGATTATGAAGGTAAATGTGTAAAAAACCCTGTCGTCTATAGTGTTGAAATTTTTTTGATACCTTTCTTCATAAACATGTTGAAGAAGAAACCATGATCATTGAGATGAATAAAAATGTTGCCTCTATACACATCACCCCTGAACAAGAAAATGAATTTATTTTGGCCAACGTATGTAGTAACTGCGAGAAAGTTGGGTCAAGAGTGCGTCCGTGACCACTGTCATCTCGGTGGAGCTTATCGGGGTGCATCTCAAAGTAAGTGCAATATTCAGTTTCATAATACCAATAGAATACCCGTAATATTACACAATTTAAAAAATTATGACGCCCATATTATCATGCAGAAAATTGGGAAGTTTACAGACAGAAGAATATCATGTATTCCAAACAATATGTAGAAGTATATCTCATTCAGTCTTTGGGTATTTACACTTTATTGACTCGTTCCCATTTTTAAGCACATCTATTGAAAAATTGGTTGAACATTTGTTGCACGTTGGGAAAACTCGATTTAAAATACTCCATGAAAATATTCCTTTTGATAAAGTAAATCTTTTGCTTCGAGAAGGTGTGTTCCCTGACGATTAAATAGATTGCAGCAGTAAGCTGAAAGATAGTCAATTACCCCCAAAATTCACATTCTATAAACAGATGCGCCAAGAAAATATTTCAGAAAGTGACTACGCTCATGCTAAAATTGTGTGTGAAAACTTTGAAATGAATACTATGGAAGATTATCAAAATGTGTATGTTTTAAGTGATGTTTTACTTTTGACAGATGTCTTCAAATACTTTCGCTCTTTATGTTTTGAGTACTATAAATTAAACTACATTTTTGCAAAAGCCCCGGGCTAGCGCGGGCGGCATTTTTTAAGATGACCAAGGTTGAGTTGGAGCTACTAACTGACATTGAAATGCATTTATTCATTGAAAAAGGAATACGTGGTGGGGTGTCTATGATTTTAAATAGACATTCTGAAGCAAACAACCCTGATTTGATAGATAGATGAACATGAGGTATAGTACATACCATACTGGGATTGTAATAATTTATATATACGGGACTGTTATGTCTGATTGTCTTCCTTAGAGTAAATTTAGGTGGGTGAACGAGGCTGAAATAGCAGAGCTCCTTATAACTTTAGATGCTTATGATAGCCCTGTGGGTTATATATTAGAAGTAAATCTAGAGTACCCGGAAAAAATTCATGAGCACAACGACTATCCACTGGCTCCTGAAATGTCATAGTTACTCCTGAGATGTTATCACAATTCTCTAAGTATATAAAATCCAAGGTGAGCTCTCCAACCGGCGGGAAAATAGAAAAGCTAGTGCCCAACCTAAACAGTAAACAAAATTATGTGGTACACTACCGTAATTTAAAACTGTATATTTCCTTGGGTATGGAGCTTCAAAATATACACCGAGCTCCCACTTTCAATCAGAGCGCTTGGTTGAAGCTATATATTGATTTTAATACTTCCCAATGAAAAAATGAAGTAAATGTATTTGAAAAGGACTTTTTCAAACTCGCGAACAATGCAGTATTCGGGAAGTCTATGGAGAATCAAAGACATCGTGTAAATGTTCAATTACTAAATAATGGGAAAAGGCTGAAGAAGCCTATTGCTTCACCAACACTTATTGCTCATACGATCTTCACCTAAGGGTTAGTTGGGGTTCACATGAGAAAAATAAGCCTACTTTTGAATAAGCCTATCTATGCAGGCTTTGCAATTTTAGATATAAGCAAGGTTATTATGTATAACTTTATTTATAATTATGTTAAAAGGAAATATGGACAAAATGCAAAGCTCTTATTTACAGACACAGACTCCCTATGCTACGAACTGAAAACAGAAAATGTGTATGGGGATATGTTTGATAATATAGACCCATTCGACCCTTCAGACTATCCAGAAACACATTCTTTACACAGTGCGTGCAATAAAAAAGCTCTGGGTAAAATGAAGGATGAGATAAATGGAGAGTGTATTCGAGGGTTTGTGGGACTTTGACCGAAGCTTTACTCCATTCAAAAGGAGAATCTTGAGGAGAAAAAAGTAGGTAAAGGTGTGTAAAAAACAACTCTCAAAAAGAAAATTAAACATGCCGATTATAACACATGTTTAAAGCAGGGAATCTTACACTACGCCAATATGTCTATGACAAGAAGTGAGAAACTTCAATTCCACAGTATCTCCTTGAAAAAACTTGCACTTTCGGATGTGACACACTTGCATACGGTCACTACAAAATAAGACATATGTGTTCACCAATGGAGACATAAACATTTTCTTTTCACCTTTTATAGTTTGTATGTTGGTATATTTAAAAAGAATTTAGTGTATTAACCTTTGTAATAAATATTTTATTACGTAAAAATCTCGAGTGCTTGTGAATATCATAGCCTGATTTCATCAGTTGAAATAGCAAGGCTTTATCGAAATTAAATAGTTTAGTCAAAATTAGTTATAGGTGGGAGGTGATGTTACTCGCTCCCTCGCAGTGCCTCTTGAGAAACGTTTAAATAAACGGCTAAACGAGTAACACCCAATACGTAGTAATATTATAATAAAATGTTAGTGATATATAAAAGTGTTATCAAATTAATGGTGTAACTATTTTATAAACTCCCTGGTCTACACCTCTCGTTCCATCTCCTCCCCTTCCAAAATATTTTTTCCCTGGTCCGCCACTGAGAAATGCTTTTCTTATGTGAAACGTGACCCAATGCTCTATGGGAAGGATCAATGTGGAGAAAGTGACCCAACTTCACAGTGAGGAGGATCAATGCTGAAACTCGAAAAAATTGTTAACCTCCAAAATAATATTTCCTGATCCGCCACTGACTCACTTTGAGAAGTCTTAATACTATCCGTATGGGTGAAAGTTACCCGCCTCAATACTAAGGAGAGCCCTGCCCCAAGAAAAAAAACTTGATAGAATTAATGTCAACCACCCAAAATAATATTTCCTGATCCGCCACTGATCATTGCTATTATTATGAGAGAAAGTGACCCACTGGCTCTATGAGAAGGATCAATGTGAGAGAAAATGATCCAATTCCAAGGTGTGGAGGATCAATGCTAAAAACCCCAAAATAATATTCCCTGATCCACCAATGATCAATGCTATTCTCTTTGAGAAGGATCGATGTGGGGGAAAGTGACCCAAATTCACAGTGAGGAGGATCAATGCTATTCTTATGGGAGATAGTGATGCTCCTCATAGAATGAGGAGGACCAATATTAACCTTATGGGAGAAAGTGGTCTGAAACTGTCATTTTAACCACTATTGATAGTTCAGTGGTAAGATATTGACGTGCTAAATTGGAGGTTCCGGATTTGGTTCCCGATTTAAAAATAATGTTTTAAAAAAAGTTAAATATTTAAGTTCAATAACATGATATAGGTTTGAAGTAATTTCCCCAACTTATTAGCGGTTTGGGCTTTCCGAATTTCTTCGTAAAAGCGTTTCACTCCCTTGGAATGCTTATGCCTTCTGCCCTTTACATCTCTTCTGCCATCTTTAAACTTTTGTGGGTCAGTTCTTAAAGTAGTAAACATTGTTTTTCCACGCTTATTACACTTCACACATCCCTAAAGACATTAAATGCAATTACACTCAGCCACACTGATAACAATCCTTTCATCAATGTCGTACTTGCCACACTGACTTTAAAAACTGTGGACATGCTGGTAACTGTCCCTAAAGAGAGTTGATGTGTCAGGGCGATAAGCTGTACAAACATGCCAAAACCACTAGCGATAGGTCTATGGTTTCAAGGACAGACAGCTAGTGATTTGGAGTGAGAAGGGATGAGTTGTCTGGTCTACTCAGACCAGGCCGTTCTGTTTCGTCTATTGCGGGGTTGTATCAGATATATTTTCAAAATCCGGGGGCAAAATAGCAAGCACCTCAGCTTGTATCAGTTTTCATGAGTTTCAGATTGAATATTCATGTGCATGAAGTACCATTATAAAGTTAAAAGAAGTCTGCATTAATTGATTTAATTCCCCCATTTATTACACACGTTTAAGTATACAAAATAATTAATTGATTATTACATTTATTTGACAATTTTTTACGCAAGTAATTGAAGGTTCAATGAAATAATATGTATTTCAATTAATAAACCTTCTCAAGTACTTCTAACATTCCAAATATGAAATCTTTGCATTTCTTGGTTTTTCTAAAAATTGTTGCATTAGATGCCAAAATTTCAAACTTTGAGGAAACACTGTGCTTAAAATATGCATTTTAATATATATTTAATGCACTGATCCAATTTGGGTTTAAGAAAACCTACTAATATGTATATACATAATTATTATATTATTAGTTTTGGGCCATACACCCTTAACAGAACAGAACTGCAAAAGAAGGTGTACTTCTCATAATATGTTCATGGTTTTATTTTAGTATTGTTATTTTTTCAGCTTTAGAAATTAGTTCACTGCCAAATTCCATTATGCACATAGGTATATTTAAGGTTGACACTAAAATATATATTGTATCTATCTACCTAGCCTAAGTATTAATACACATAAACTAAACTTAAACTATATAAATTAAGGGTGACCGGGCGGTCTAGATGTAAGGTGTCAGACTTCTGTGCTGGCGGCCGGGGTTCAATCCTCGGTCCCGGCACAGATTTATCTGATTACCAAACCCTTCCTTCACCTCTGATAAGACATCTTGTGAATGTGGGGAATGCCAGGCCTCCACCGTGGTTCGGATTCCACGTTAAACTGTAGGTCCTCCATTTCATCTCACAATCACCCTACCATTACACATTAGCGTAAGTGCGTACAACCCGAACGTTTAGTAAGACGCGGTGCTAATAATAATAATATATAAATTAACAAATAAACACCTTACAAAACTGTGAAGACATTCAAAATTAAACTTATACAAGCAAATTAACAACGTAATCGATGTGGACAACTGCGGGCAGTAATTTAACGCGTGTGGAGCCAGAGACGAGCGTCGAGATACTGCTTGAAAAATGGAACTAGCCCTATTCTCAGGCAGCAAGACCTTGAAACTGCCGCGTTTTTTGGACTGACGCAGGAAATTACAGCGCATGTAGCCACCTTACATCATTTAACATTGGGTATGTTTTCTTAGCAGTAAAAACCTGCTCTTTGAAGCAGTAATTTTCTGCCTGTGCAGCCCTGACTTAACACTTCACTAGCGCTCGAACAACACTCAGCCTCGATTCATACCCTGGCATCAGTGCGTTAGTAATTTATTTAGCTTTACTTAGCTAATGATTAGATTCACTGGAATGTTGGTGCATGGACTTGATGAAAGGAATACGTTCACCTTGTCAGACAATACATTGACAGCAATATGAAGGTTTAGTATTAAACAGCTTTCAGACGGTCAGACACCACGCCGATAGCGATGAACTTAGTATCAAACAGGTTTCATTTTATTGAACGCCGACAGTAATATGAAAACTTAATATTAAACAGCTTTCACCTTGTCAGACATCACCACGACAGTAGTACGAAAAAGGAATGCCAGGTCTCCACCGTGGTTCGTATTCCACGTTAAACTGTAGGTCCTCCATTTCATCTCACAATCACCCTACCATTCATTACACATTAGCGTAAGTGCGTATAACCCGAACGGGTAGTAAGACGCGGGGCTAATAATAATAATAATAGTAGTACGAAAAGCTTGTTAATAAACAGCTTTCAATTTCTAGCATTTTGGATTGGCTGTAATATTTCTATACTTTAATTTGAGTCTATATATTACTAACGAATGCTTCACCCGGGTTTATGATTATTATCCCTGTGCGCTTTTGAAAGTTTTATCATCTCCATACTGTAAGCTGATCTATATCCATTTCTAAGAAGTTGTCCAATTTATATTTCATGTATCTGAGTCCCATGTGACCTATATTGATTAAGGGTAGACTATTGAGTCTAGCTAGCTCCTGCTGTTTGACACGAACCCTCGGCCAGGGGAGTTTTGTAGTTGATGATTTAAAATGTTCATGGCTTTGTTGACACTTATTATGCATAGTAAGATTGTGTGAGCAAGAAATTTTCAGAAAATACGCTTGTATTTATCGTCAAAATTGATAACATCTCATGATACTATATTATTAATATTCTCTTATTGACCGAATGTAGTGAGGCTCTGTTTTAACTTCACTATTGGGCATTTCGTCTGCCTTTCCGAATGTTTGTTTCACGATAACGGCCAAATGCATAAACCAATTTTAACGACATTCGGCAAGGACATTCTTTGAATCTAGGCCGAACAACGTCTACCCTGTAAGAAAGCAAGCTTACCTTTCACCGTGGTATAGCTTATAAAATGGGATCATAGTGTAATTCATCAAGGTAAGACTATTACCTTTCAGGATAAAGGAAGTGTACATGGTTAACCATTACAAGATAGTGGATTCTCAAAAATCTGTCTTTTTGTTTGTTTCGCAATAATTGCCAAATAAGTGGACCAATTTTAACGAAATTTGGCAGAGACACATTTTTCAAACCTAAACCGAATAATGTGTGTAATTTATTTTAATCTGGCTAACTTTTTCAATGTGGTAGCCACCTCAAAATGTTTTTGATTTAATAGCTCATCTTAATTAATTTGAATTTTATAAGCAATCGACCCACTATTCGTGGATTTTTTTAACGATAACATACATTGCGAGACTGACGTCTTAAACCACGTAAACAACTGTTATTATCTATTAATATAATGTACCATGGAATATAGTCTTTATTTGTTTTTTGTCTAATTTGATCATTGGTAAAATATTAACTTCAAATCTAAGGAAAATGTATAGGATATATGATTTTAACTTTAAATCCAAAGAGAAATCTCAAGACTGTAATAACAATAATAACATTATTATATGAAGCGAGGTCTACTGTTCACAAGACTGCTAGTAGGTTTTGATTTATACTATCATTAAAAGAATGACAACTACATAATATTTTGTATTGAAGTATTAATATATATGATAATAGTTTTAGTGACTTTTGTAACTGTTAGGTGCTGTTCTTCCTACCGTAATCCTCTTTAATTTTACATTACGAACAATATTGACAATAGGCGAGTCTTCGCGATTTAAATTATTACATCTTAGTAGTGATATAATAATACTTTAATTAACACCACGTCTTATTATGGCCCGTCTACAACCAACATACCCGCTTGTCGGACTCGCAATTACGCAATCCCAAATGCACTCGTAATTACGCTTCTCTTAAATACAAATTAGACTGTCTACAATGAAAAGTCGTGAGACGTAATTTCAACCAATAGAAACAAACATCACTGATGACTATTAAAATCAAATCCATATTAATGTTTTAAATAAGAAATACATATTTAAAAATATTTAAATGGTTAAATACACATGACTTTAATTGAAAATCCTGTATTCTTTACTATACATTTCCAAGCGTTGTTATCATAGACCATAAAACTTCATATTATTTGATTTTAGTAGTCCATACATATTAGTTTTTTGATTGGCTGAACGCAAGCCAACGCAACTACATAAACGCAAGAGATGGACAATGTTCATCTCCTACCGACAAGCTGGTCCGACAGTTCCGACATACGATTGTGTTTGCGTAAGCTATTGTAGACAGACACAATTACGCTACCGCGTATAGTTGCGAGTCCGACAAGCGGGTGCGTTTGGTTGTAGACGGGCCATTACGCGTTTGGGTTATACGCTTAATTACTAATTACTCTAACGAGTTAGGAGTTGGGAAGTTTGAATATGGAGGAAGTGAACCCGAATTTGCGTGGGGGTAGAGTGGAAACCATTTAGGAAAAACCACCCCAGTTCACCTGAGCGAGATTCGAGCCTCGATCTCAAAGTCCTTTGGCAGTCTAGCTCAACACGAAACTAGAGTGTTAGCTAACTACGCCACCAAGGCGGGTTTCTTAGTATAGAATACTATCGACCGACCAAGTGGTGCTGACCAAACTGAACGGCGAGAAAACGACTTTTGAGTTGAGTTTCGTTGACAAAGATGACAGTTGGGATAAATTTAATATAGCAGCTGATAATATAATTTACGTACCCCTTCATGTAGGGCTTACTGTAAATTTACAATACGTTTTATTCTTAGCTAGATTGGTATTTATTTTAACTACGCCTACTATTTATATAACACAGCTAAACTTACGTGTTAAAAAAATCCCATAGAAACCTAACAAGTATGTATTTACAGACACGTAGGCCTATATCAAATCGTACTCTTTTTCTTTTATAAATGAATAAACGTTTCTTAAATAAATGTCACAATAATAAATAACTATAAATACACAATATTAACTTAAATTCACAAAAGTGTATGTAGAAAGCAACTGTTAAGCCTATAATCAGTATGCTATGGAAACGCAATCGTATTTATTTAGTTTTATATAATATATATAATATAAAATCTAGTTATTGTAATATACATGATGAGGCCGAAACAATTAGACGATTAGTAATTTAGAAACTAACACAATGAAAAGTGAACATTCACTAGCTAAATAAAAGCATCTACATAATACACTTTTTCACTTTTTGAAGATAATGTCACTCAGGAGAGCGTCACCAAACGTCAGACAAACCTCAGCGCGTTGTCCACCATTTTCCTCAGCAAAGATCGTCTAATGGTTTCCTCACCACTCTGTATTTATAAGTAGTATTAATTGTTGTCCATCATTTTGATATTATAGACAACTGTTCATATCCGTTCACAACGAAACTTGTTAAAAGCTAACATAAAGGGCCGTTCTGTTTTAAAATTGGCACAGAATTTTTAGCTCACTGGGTGAAACCGAGTTATTTATTTTGGTCATGGAACGAGTAACCAAAGTACTGTTGGTACTGTCTTAGTCATAAACAGTCGTAACTAGCTGAGATACAAGGAGCGCGAAAACACGAGGGTCGTATTCATCAGTACCTATTCAATCTAACAAAACATGCCTAGTGTCCGTTGTTAATGATATTGGTTTGGATTACTCTAAAATATGTAAAAAGTCATGGATGAAGGTAATTTTTCTTTAAAGTAACGTATGTAGAATATCCTTTTTGATCCATCCATGAAGAAACACGCGCTTTTCAGAAATAATGGGAAAAGGATTTCACCATTAAAATATATTTTTTATACCATTTTTCCTGTTAAAGGAACAACTCCGCAGTATTTGGCAAAAGACGCCAATTCCCTATACCAATAAGAAGCTAGCCTTCACAACACCTGTCGCCAGGACTCTTTCTATTGGTTAGATTTTACACTGTCGGCGAGGGGAGAAAGATGCAAGAGGTATGTCATATATAAACAGTTTGTGCGTATGTTTGAGGAAGCCACAGACAGCCACACTCACACCCACGCACAAGTCGCACAAGTACT
Source organism: Timema californicum (assembly GCA_902141385.1). Taxonomy (NCBI): domain Eukaryota; kingdom Metazoa; phylum Arthropoda; class Insecta; order Phasmatodea; family Timematidae; genus Timema; species Timema californicum. Next base: position 20,838 of record CABFOW010005441.1, on the reverse strand, counting down.
AGCACAAATACAGGCATCCGCACACACACAAGCAACGCAGTCAGGGACTAACACAAAATACAATAATTTGCGTTACTATCACAAGTATGAATTGATATAAAGCATTTAATTGGAGTATGTATAAGTAGTTAACAGATGTTATTTAAATAAACCATGTGTGAATAAACAGCCATCAATCTTTCTTACATTTATTAATTATACCGATTTAATTAGTGCTTGATCACGGAGCAATTAACAGCTGGTCAAACGGTATTTATTCTGTACAGTGATGATAGGTGCTCGACCACGGAGCTATAGACAACCTAAATATCATCACAGCAATATTTTATCTGGAAAAAATCCGTAGTGTTACACCGTTATTTATGGTCAATGTCTTCAGAATTGTGATCTCGCTACTGTACGCATGTGTGAAGAGGGAACTAAAGCAGACCTGACCGTAATCATAACGACTTCAGGCGAAACTAATGTTATCCTGGAACGATGTAACCAGCACTGAATTCAGCACAAGTAAACTATTACCTTGATTACGACAAACTATCATGGATAATGTTATCAAAATAAATATCTATCATGGAAACATCGCTTGGTTTGAGAAGCACGGTTCATAGTTTACAATGTTCTAGGCGAATGTACAGGAGAGATTAAGGTCGAAAGATCTTTTGATTGTTTTTTCCGCGGTAAGTTATTATAGCATTTATCTATATTATTAGTAAATATCAAAACACAGGTTGCAAATAATTGTAACTACGGCACTGAGCGTATGAAGGATACCGCATTTCAACTAAATTAAATAATTTGAAAAATAACTCCTGAACATCGGAACCAACCCCGGAACCTTTAGTTTAACGCGCCAATGCTCTAGCCCTCTCGAGTCACAGATGGTTGTAGTATCTGATATCTCGCAATACATTTGTTAGGTCATATGTAGCTGACGATTCCACACGTCCATCACAGACTTGGCCTTAAATTATGATTGAAGAATGATCCTGAGCATTGTACGAATCCTGGACAGCTCAGTGGTAAAACATTGGTTTACTAAGCAGGGTTCGATTCCCGTGTCCAGGTGTCAGTCATTAACAATATACTCAATGTAAATTTAAATTAGTTGGTGTTCTTATATATGTATTGGTAATACATTACCTAACGTATTAATAAGTGAAAGTAGATGTAGTACATTTTTTAATGGTCAGATAAAATTATTTATTTGAACGTTGGTCTGAACAAGCAATATTACACTACTAAATTATAATGGTGATCAACTTGTCTTTCAAACAAAGGTAAAACGTAATCTCTTTATTTTAAAAACTAGTCCAAGAGAAGTTGTGTTAAGTTAAATTCATCTTATAAGTATATGCATGGTTTATAAAATATTCTCGGTAGTTTTAAAATATAACTTTAGCTTTAGCTCTATTCATACATAAACCATTTTCTGAAGGGGATTTTTATTTGTTGATAAAATTGTTTATTCCTGAAAAAATACTAAAAACAATGTCAGTGTGAATACACGTCGTATATTTATTAGCTACTTCCCTGAGGAAGAATTATAATAAATGTTTTGAAAGTTTTGATATGTGGTGCTGAAGGAAAATATAGAGAATAAAATGGATAGCTTTAATGAATAATAAATTTCTAAGAAGAATCAATGAAAAGAGAACCATTTTGCAGGTGATTTTATTAAGAAAGCCAACTGGATGGATCATATTATGAGAAGAAATGGTTTACTGAGTGAGGGGATGGGGGAGGGCAATGTTGGAGGGAGAAGACAGAGATCAGGAAGAACACAAACGCAACTGACGGATGACTTCAATCAAAGAAAGAAGAAGAAGTTTTAGATTGTAAAAAAGGAAGCCGCTAATAGGATTTACTGGAGCACCTAATTTGTAAAAGGCAACAGACCTATCCAAAGACAGGGCTCTAATTAACTAGAATAATAACTTTGCTGATTATTTTCAGATAACTTCCGTAAATTTTAATCCCAAGTTTATCTTCTGATTTAAGTACGAACACTTCGTCCGAGTGTGTATGGCAGTAGGCAAATAGTCTTGAGACAGTCGTGCGTGTGTGCACGTGGGTAACGCTGGTGTTATTTTTTTAAACGAAAATAAATTATTTTGCTCCATCTTGTTTTATGGACATGTTAGCTGTTAATTTCAAATTTATATGGCCCTTATAATATCACATTGACGATATTAAGTTAATTGAATTGCTCAAATAATAATGTGTGTAACAGTCACTTTGTTCATTATGTGTTATGTTTTCGTTTTAATTTCACGAGAATATAGAAACCAAATAAACACTTGGGCTACAGCAAATTATCCTTGTACGTTTTCTTAGCGTATGAAATCTTTGACCGGGAGAGATATGCTATCATGTTCGGTCGCCTGTGTGTGTAGGCTTTTAGCCGCTCTGGTAGCACAGAACGTTGCCCTAAGTACCCCTGTAGAGGTTGTCTACACGTCGTACCCGCAATGAGATGATGTGAAGATAGTAATTATAAAAAGTGTGGAGCCAAGAATTAACTTAAACCTAACTTAAGCCTAAATAACCAGACCCAGGTAACCGTTGGGATAGTTCCCATTTCGTGACAAATACCTGTTGTACTAGCCGGGATTCAAACTTGGGACCTCCAGGCTCATAGCTAGGTGTACTGACCACGGAGCCAGTTGCTGTGGCTCTCTCTGGAATGTTTATATTATACTTATTGGTGCTTCCTACCTGAGTGCTGAGATGCGTAACAGGCGTTCACATAAAAATGTCGGTGAAAGATGTCAACATGTGTCGATACAATTATTTAAAACCTTGACTTTTAAGTTTTTTAATACATTTTATTATTATTACTATTATTATAATATTAAACGACATTTTTAAGCGAAATGCCTCAGTTCTGGAAATAATGTGGTCTAAGTGGTTAAAAACTTTAGTCTTTCGAAAACAATTTTTTTAACAGGGTCAAAGCTAATAATATTTTTCAGTGCCATCTTCAGGTTATCCTATGCATATGTACTAATTATCACGTTAATGAGCTGTGGATTAGTAAAGTTGAATTTAGAGGAAGTGTACCCACGTTTACATGTAAGAATAGTGAAAACCCATCCTGGAATGCCCTCATAACATCCGATTGGAATTCGAACCCTGATCTCCCTATAATCAATCGTCAGTCTAGCCTAACATTAAAATGACACTTTAGACCATGCGGCCACCGAAATCGGTTTTAATATAATTGAAAATTGTTTCAGCAGTTTTGGGAATCCGTGAAGGGATGTGGTCTTTCAGTACCAAAAGGTTCTCCACCCCTGGTATTGACCTTTCAGTACCCCAATACCTTCTTTATGTTGCGTAGACCTGACTTTGGGAAAGTAAATAGATCTTGTCGAGATTAAAAAAAAACAGTATTTTGTTATACACTTTCCAATATGATTGGAAAAATATTGAGTCATAATACGAAAAAAAAAAAATCTAATTATATTCTATTCTAACTACTCTCGGCACTAGCTGTAAATAAATTAAGGAGAAATTAAGACGATTTTAAAGTTAAACCTTTCCACATGGCGACATATTTCTTCCCCCGCATCGGTAGTCGCATGGTATAATGCGTCACTCTTGTGTTGGACTGGATGGCTGTGACGGGGAGATTGAAGCTAAAATCACAGTTGGGTGCACTGGAGGGGGTTATTCATAAATGGTTTCCCACTCTTCCTCCAAGCAAATGTGAGTAAATATCCTCTAAAATTCTAACTTCATTATCTCTATTACACTAGAATAATTAATATATGCATATAAACTCAATAGCAAATAAGAAAAAAATGACATATTAGAACAATAGTTGAGGAAATGCCAATTTGACAATGAATTAAATAAAATCTAGAGATTGTCAAAAATATATTTAAAAATTACACTTTTACAGAAACATTTAATTTGTATATCGGATCTATCACTTATTGAATATTAAGTCATAATTCTAGTTTTAAAAATTAGCCAAGCATGTGACATCTTTAGTGTTATATATTAAATAACAATTATGTGTTATCTTGAGTTGAGGGAGGTGAAAATTCCCCTCTTGTTCCTCTCACCTCTGAGGGCGCCACTGTATGAGCATAGGCCTACAAATTCAAACGTTGGTTACTAGCATGGCTTACATCCACGAGTCGCCTCGTTTTATCGAACAACACGGTGGAAGCAACCCGTGCACGAGTTTTAAGGTTGATACACTTGATTATTGTTATATCTTTGCTCTAGAAATGTGCTTAATGAGAGATGTCACTAACTAACCTGCCACCATTTCCGGTGAAGTTTGTGATGAACGGCAAGATAACCATCTAGGACTCCGCTGCCTGGATGAACTACTTGCCAGCAATGCCACAACAATGTAGATCATTTCGGTCACGGCAACCTGAATTCACACTGTATCACTCAAGATGGCCGTGCCCTAGATGTTTCAGTGCATTATTACAGAGGATTCGGTAAACACAGTACAAGTAGGTATATAGACGTTCTATATTACACGAGTTTTCACGCGTAGTCAACCATTGTTGGTGTTGTTTGTTTTTTTGTCAAGATTGAAACTCCTTATTGCTGATGTCACCAGGGCAATGTACAACTGTTATACGAGTATACTGGGCTAGACGCTAAATTTCCGAATCAAAGGGGAATCAAAACAGTTCATTTCAGTTTTAGGGTTGCCACACGTTCCGTTTTGCTTGTTATGGTCCTTTGTTTCCAAACAAAAAGTTTTGCACAACAACATACTTTATATTTTCTCAACAATCTTATTTAATATTTACGTTTTATTCTCAAGCAACATCTATTTGAGTGACTTAGGAATCCACACGATAACAGACATATGTTTTGCACTGTCTCATTGAAACAGGCGACTATAAGCCTGTTTTATTATCAAATTGATAAAATAATATCTTAAGTCATGATGTTGGGTGTTTTATAATTTGTGCTATTTCATAACACAAATCAATAAAGAATGATGACACACACACTTTTAATTCAACGAGCTATTTCCTTAAAACACTCAACATAGATGTCTGATCTTGTCTTGTTTCACAGTGAAGACGCACCAATAGAACCATTTGGTTTTGAAATTTGTTGGGTCTTCCAAGCAAATATGGTTGAACAGAGTGGACAAATCTAAAGTATCCTTTACTCGTGCAGAGCGGGCAGGACATTACGCGCTGAAATCTTGTTATTGGCTTAGAACTAATCGTTAATCTTCAAGAAAGTGCCCATAGTCTTAACTAACCTTTACCTAATACGAGTTTAGGCGACCCCAATTCGTTTCTGAGGGAAGAACATGCTTACTATTTATACAAGGAGTGTTCAATAAGAAATTTCCCAGATCTTCTAAATAGACCGCAATCTATTTCCACAAGGGAAGTTTACATTAAAATACAGCCACATAGCTACTCTACGGCTCCTAAAAGCCGTCGTGGCGCTGTCAGCTATTTTACACTCGCAATAGCGACGTTTGCTGATATCGTGCCTACCCTATAACGAGACAGTATGGCTAACATTTTTGAAAAGTGGAGCAGTCGTCAACGCCACTCGTTATTGTGAAGCTTATAACACAAGACTCTGTATCCATAAGGTACTTATTGGTCCATAAGAGATCGATACCACAGCAGAAGATGGGTCTGGCCACCGAATACTTATCCGCAAGTCCTTACTACCTATGACTCCGTAGAAGTTGCATCAACTTAACATTTTTACGACTAAATATTTACGGAATACCAATCACAGTTAAGAAAATATGGGAGTGAAAGTATCCGTTGCTTTGTTTATATCCAGAATACTGGTAGGCCTACAAATGGTGTTTCATTCATATTCAAGTTTTGTCACTATACAAACTATATAATTGTAAAAAAAAATCAAATACATTTATTATGATTCCGTTCAGCCTGCATTTCACGTATATTTCTCAAAAAATAGGTTGTAGCCTATATGGCTTTCTTATGACTGAATATTGATTCACTGAAATATCGTCTGTTTGATCCTTTCTACCACACATCACGTTATTCGCTATAGACAATTTTCTTTTGAAGTGTTGTATTGGATGATGCTATCGACTTTCTCATTGGTTGATATGGTCACATAATTAAGGATACGGACTGTGTAGCCACGATTAAAAAGGCAAGGGCCGTTAAGTAGTGCTGACCAGTAGGTACCTTACGGATTTCCCTTGTTAGTGAATTTACGTTTTATTCAGTGGATTTTAAAGATATTACTCTGAAAAAAACACACCAAAAACTCTTAAATAATTATAAAAATAGTCCTATTGTGTCAGAAAATTATTATTTCTTGAAGAAGTTTATTTGTAAACGTGTTTTTTTTATAAATCCTCTACAACTTAGGCTAGTTATCTTAGTCTCAAAAATGTCATGTAGGAAATATCTATATCTATATTAAAAAAAGGTCCTTTGGTGCAAATGTTTACCTATGGTAACAAAATAAATGCAATTTTAAAAAGCCAATCTATGTTTAAGGAGCAAATATTATAGTGAGTGTGTAAGCTCGTCAGAGGAAGAGGTAAAGTGCTATTAGTAGATAAACAAGGGGTCTCATAGGACTAACTGCTTATTTTCTTCCCTCTTTTTCTATTCCGTACATTAGTGTGGAAGTGTAATAGAGCTTAGACTGCTTAGGTGTGTCAAGCTAAGAAGCAGGCCGCTTCGCAAAATAGCTTTGAAATCTTCAAGTAGGTGACGTCGTTAATACATTGAATCGACTGGAATTCGATATCCGGCTGGTGTAATTCCGGTCGATGTGACAACGCCCACCCACACGCCACCAGACTGACACAAACCGAGATGGGGTTGGGAGCGGCTTGACCGTTCTCCCTAGAGTTCCCGCTTCCTGGTTCCCTGTACCATCGGATTGTTTCTGGCATTCGAGAAGGAGCTGGAAGAACAAAATTTTCAAAACAATATGGAGTTCAAAGAAGTAATTTCCTCCAAAGACAAAACACCACATTTTTCGCATAGTGGTTCTAAAAAGATTGTTGTGACGTTTAAATAAATGTCTAAATATTAAAGACGATTATGTTTACAAGAAGAGAAAGGTCGTGTTTAAATTTAATGTATTTTAATGCATCAAAATTTGCAGTCCATTTGCAGAAAAAATATTTACTGAACACCTCCGTATGTAAATTTGTATAACCATTCGAAAGGTAATTTTTTTAATACGTATCATCTTACTACACATCCAGACTATCCTTAAGGGAGGAGGAAGGTATATTATAAAGAAAAACTACAACCTTTTGAGTGGAGGAAGAGTGGGAAACCACTGAGCAAAAACAATGTGATATTCGAAACCCAACTTCCTGGTAATTGACATAAAAACAGACTTAATTATCCTAACTAACACCTATATTAAGGCCCACCGGCTCATGTGAAATAAATAATTAAATAATAAATCCGGAACTCGGAGTGCACTATTAGAAACATACTTTCTAGTATTGTTCTTTTTCAGCACGTCCTACTTTCCGTCAGAACTATCAACATTTTTATTACGCTAAGGTGGCAAGGATGAAGAAGATAGAATTACTTCTAAAGGAAATGTATTCACATTTGATTTGAGAGAGAATGGAGCATCAACTAAGAAACACCTCTCTCAATACATCTGACCGAGATTCTAACCCCAAAGTTATCGTCACAAGGAAAATAGACTAGACACACCTAACGCTTAGTCTGCGTGCCCACCGATGAGTATATATATATGTCTAAGCCTAATTTACTTTGTAAATTGTATGCTGTTTTAATCTTTTGGTTTAGTAATACCCGTTAAATACCTTAATCAAAACTCCTGCCTTCTACTCTAATAATGTTTGTACTTTTAGCCGTGACTCCATGACTAATAAAGCTCCATCCACTTTATTTAGCCTGCTGCTGTTTTATATTCCAAGAATGTGTACTCCGTGACAACGCCCACCCACACGCCACCAGACTGACACAAACCGAGATGGGGTTGGGAGCGGCTTGACCGTTCTCCCTAGAGTTCCTGCTTCCTGGTTCCCTGTACCATCGGATTGTTTCTGGCATTCGAGAAGGAGCTGGAAGAACAACATTTTCAAAACAATATGGAGTTCAAAGAAGTAATTTCCTCGAAAGACAAAACACCACATTTTTCGCATAGTGGTTCTAAAAAGATTGTTGCGACGTTTAAATAAATCTCTAAATATTAAAGATGATTATGTTTACAAGAAGAGAAAGGGCGTGTTTAAATTTAATGTATTTTAATGCATCAAAATTTGCAGTCCATTTGCAGAAAAATTATTTACTGAACCCCTCCGTATGTAAATTTGTATCACCATTCGAAAGGTAATTTTTTTTAATACGTATCATCTTACTACACATCCAGACTCTCCTTAAGGGAGGAGGAAGGTATATTATAAAGAAAAACTACAACCATTTGAGTGGAGGAAGAGTGGGAAACCACTGAGCAAAAACCATGTGATACTCGAAACCCAACTTCCTGATAATTGACATAAAAACATACTTAATTATCCTAACTAACACCTATCTTAAGGCCCACCGGCTCATGTGAAATAAATAATTAAATAATAGAGCCGGAACTCGGAGTGCACTATTAGAAACATACTTTCTAGTGTTGTTCTTTTTCAGCACGTCCTACTTTCCATCAGAACTATCAACATTTTTATTACGCTAAGGTGGCAAGGATGAAGAAGATAGAATTACTTCTAAAGAAAATGTATCCACATTTGATTTGAGAGAGAATGGAGCATCAACTAAGAAACACCTCTCTCAATACACCTGACCGAGATTCTAACCCCAAAGTTCTCGTCACAAGAAAAATATACTAGACACACCTAACGCTTAGTCTGCGTGCCCACCGATGATTGTATATATGTATGTCCAAGCCTAATTTACTTTGTAAATTGAATGCTGTTTTAATCTTTTGGTTTAGTAATATCCGTTAAATACCTTAATCAAAACTCCTGCCTTCTATTCTATTAATGTTTGTACTTCCAGCCGTAACTCCATGACTAATAGAGCTCCATCCCCTTTCTTTGGCCTGCTGCTGTTTTTTATTCCAAGAATGCGTACTGCGAGCCGTAACTCCATGACTAATAGAGCTCCATCCCCTTTCTTTGGCCTGCTGATTTATACTCCAAGAATGCGTACTCCGAGCCGTAACTCCATGACTAATAGAGCTCCATCCCCTTTCTTTGGCCTGCTGCTTTATACTCCAAGAATGCGTACTCCAAGCCGTAACTCCATGACTAATAGAGCTACATCCCCTTTCTTTGGCCTGCTGCTGCTTTATACTCCAAGAATGCGTACTCCGAGCCGTAACTCCATGACTAATAGAGCTCCATCCACTTTCTTTGGCCTGCTGCTACTTTATACTCCAAGAATGTGTTCTCCTAGCCGTAACTACATGACTAATAGAGTGCCATCCAATTTCTTTGGCCTGCTGCTACTTTATACTCCAAGAATGTGTTCTCCTAGCCGTAACTCCATGAGTAATAGAGTGCCATCCACTTTCTTTGGCCTGCTGCTACTTTATACTCCAAGAATGTGTTCTCCTAGCCGTAACTCCATGAGTAATAGAGCTCCATCCCCTTTCTTTGGCCTGCTGATTTATACTCCAAGAATGCGTACTCCGAGCCGTAACTCCATGACTAATTGAGCTCCATCCACTTTCTTTGGCCTGCTGCTACTTTATACTCCAAGAATGTGTACTCCGAGCTGTAACTCCATGACTAATAGAGCTCCATCCACTTTCTTTGGCCTGCTGCTACTTTATACTCCAAGAAGGCATACTCCGAGCCGTAACTCCATGACTAATAGAGCTCCGTCCATTCCCTCCAAATCATCAGACCATGGCCCCAATCTCCGTTACGACAGACATGCAGGGGTTCAGAATTAACTATTTAGGTATCGTCATTTCATTTCCCTGCCCCTTTAGGAGAAGGTGAGGACAACCGAACCCGGCAATCTTGTGGGGAGAAGTTAGTGGGGGGTTCGTTGCCCCCTCTTCAACTCCCCCCTGTCTCTTACTTCATTCACACCCACACAAAGCTGTTTATTATTTATTGGTTCGTAAAGGAACTGTACATGTGACCATGTATTTGCCCCTTGCTCTAATCACTATTGGGGTGTAGAAGTAGTAGTGGGAAGGGAGGTGGGTGGAGGAGATTTGGAGGAGAAGGCAAGGTAAATCAAATCCAGTTCTCCCCTCCCAATATATGCGACCTTACCCCTATGGCAATACGTAAGTAAACGACTTACACGCGAACAGCAAGGTGGCTAGTAAAATGTTTTTTCTATTTTATTTTTCAATATTTGATAAATCTACTTGTGAACTGGATGAGATCTGTATACAGGACTGTAGTCAGATTCGGGTGGACATTTCGGACAACTATGACATTTACAAAAGCTACATCAGTTGATATACTAATAATTTTTAAAGTATCGCTGAATCATAAAGTAAGTAAATCTTAGCGGATAAAATTGTTTGGCATCTAAATTGAATCAAAACTAATAATTTTATGAGATAAAATCAAACTTAAAAATAGAAGTTATCATATATTGAGTTACAGAAACATAAGAATGAGAAAAAAATAGTTAAAACAGTAGTAATCTAAAAACAAAAGGTTGAAAAAAGTTAGTCAATTTTTAGAATTAGACGCTAAAATAACATGAAGCAAATTAAAAACAAGAATAGATACAAAACCAGACTATATAGTGTTGTAACATTTATTAAGTTAAAAAATGAAGCTATATGCTTTGCAGGTAAAACTTATGAACTATTCACTTCAGTCATATGTCAGACCTTATAAAAATGAGAATAATATTTGAAACAATCTAAATTTATTGAATCACATAGTAATATGTGAGACAATTTTTTGTAAATGTCTAAGAAAAAGTTTTTAATTGTGAAAAAAATAAAATACTTTATGAGCCAAGTAAAAAAAAGTAAAAAAATACAATAAGAGTAGCTTGTAGAATGATTACACTTATAATGAGTTTTACATCATATAAAAAAAGTCAAAACTGAGGTCAAATAAAATGCAGTTTATTGGAATATAAGTTAACATAAAATACTATTTATGATTTCAAAACAAGGTTAAAGTAATATTAGGATACAATCATATGTTATCGTTTCAAATCTCTAAAAATATATTTAATCCCTTGCTTATTTGAAGGTTTGGTGGCTATTTAAGTACTACTGAGTAAACTTTCAACATGTTTTGGTATGATAAATACCATCGTTAGAAGATAATGTTTTCTAAACTGTTAATGTTTTTACTGAGAACTTGTATATTCATGATTATAAAAGTGGGCGTACTTTAAGTTAAGTGCCTTTTCAACCCACCCAATTTTTGTGGCAGAGATTAAAATAAACAACTGTAAGAGAATATTGTTATCTCATCTATAATTGAATGTTTAATATCAGAGGGGCTGTATAACCCATTCATCTACATTGTTCATACGCGTCTTTTTACAAGACCACCAATTATAAGCACGTGTCTATAAATATATATATAGCATTTAATGTATCAACATATATTTATGCATCTGTCATATATGGGTCTACGTACATACATACATTATACATACGTGTTACTTGGATTGGAAATGGAAGGTATAGAATGGAGTCTCAAAAGTTTTGACTTGGTTTTTATCTCTACAACCCTCTGAAAAGAAAGGCTGGACTTCAATTCCAGCCTGCTGTCCTAATCTCTCTTTTACATCTAGGTTTGATTTATTCTTCCAAAAGATTATTAGTATTGCAGGTCTTCCAAATTTATCATGTTTCATTTGGTTCAAGTCCTACCCATCTAGTTTATCCGCATTTAGCTACACAATGTGGAATAAAGATGAGGAAGGTAGAGTTTAAAAGAAATGTTACAACATGTGCGTGGATGAATGGTGATAACAATGGTATGTCTAGGCTACGTCAATCTGTAGTTCAGTTTACGGAAATATTAGCCAGTACTAATGTACCGTTGCCCAGGGGGACACCTGATAGTACCGATAGTACATACTTTTCACGGAATTATTTTCATGTGCCAATGAGATAATAGGATGATTATAGTGAATATGGTGGGGTGCAGCTTAACTTAACGCATAAATAGTTCAAGTTAAATAAAATGTATGTATTGTGCACTATTTATTATTCAAAATGCATCGATTATGAAAACTATCATTAAAAATAGTGTATTTAGACTTCTTGTGAACTATATGTTTCGCACTATTTGCTATTAGATATGCATTATGCAAACCCAGTCTTGCCGAAAAGTATACAAATGTAGAGACCCCGGACGGGTAGCTAGAAAAGGCGCAAAGAAACTCAGATTCAAACCACGTATCGCCCTAATTCTCCCAATAACAGCCAAGACACTTGTTGTTCATGCAATACAATAAACTTGTACTGAATTCTGTAATAAACTAAGTTCAGAAAATTCGCTTGTGTGTACAATAGTTCATAGTCTGAAATGAAGCTATAATAACGAGAAATACTCGAATTCTAGAACGGCAACATCTATGGCATAGAAGGATTTTGGTAGTAAGAAAATACTAAAAAAAATTTGTTCAACTATAATAAAATTTTACTATATTAACAGCTAGAGCTATCCCACGGCTTTACTCGCACTTAATTTGGTTAAATTAACTTTTTTTTCTAGCGATTAATCGAAACTACCAAAAACATCATTTAAAACACGTATGAGGCGAGGAAAATGTTTTGTATGCTAACGATGCCACACATTAATGACTACTTGTAGTAAAGGACCAAAATAAGTTAACATTTTTGCAATCCTTGCATCAAGATTTGATCTATTATGTGGCGATATTGTTGCAATGAACACCAAATTAAATAGTTATATTTTGCTATTTAAGAAACAAAAATAAATTAAATTAAAAGAAGCACTCTATAGTGAGCACGCTATCACACCAAACCAAATGGTGTTTTTGACTTGATACTAAACAGTAAGAATGGCTATTTGCAGCGCTAAAGTATTTAACACAACCGACAACTTTAAATGCTATAAAATAATGAAGCCTACTCAACAACAGTGATTTATGAGCATACGAAGTTTCCTAAAGAAATATGAACACGCACCCTCCCTTTCTCATTTCCACTGGTTGAATTAAGTACCATTCTTTGTACCTACGCAAAGAAACCATGACGTATGTTTACTGCTTACGCCCGGATTTTTTGACGGTGCTTTGCTCATTGATGAGATAGCGTGATCGTATATTGATTACCTAGTTTCCGTAAAAATAAGAAATCCAACAGAAAACGTCCCGTCTCAATCCGATAAGTACTTTTTGAGTTTACTGTCAACACACAGACAAACAGACAAAAATACTAAAATTAGATTATTTCTGTCTTCTTATTGCTTATACTAACCAGAAAAAAATATAGAAATTCCACAAAAATTCAAATGTACAGAAATAACTTAAGAGTTTCATTATATGTATTGATATTAATAAAATCAGAACAAAATAAAAATCAATTTTCATTTAATATAATTTTTTTCAATTGAGCCCACTAACCTCCTCATGCCACATTGTTTCCAATGAGGTTTTTCCAAGTAAACCCTCCCCCCTCACTTCCCAACAACTGAAAGCTAAATGGTTTGGCAACAGGTAACAGAGAGAGAGCGAAGATAAATCTTTACTCCATACGACCTTCATCTCCCTCAGCTATGATATTAGGTGAAGTGCTATTTCCCACGTAAAACAAATCCTAGATACTGTATGCATTTTAAACAAAATTATTGCAGATATTTTCAATAAATTTGAAATTCAAATAAATTACTCTTCTACTACCCTTAATTGAAGGGTTAAAGTAAAGTAAAAAAAACTGTCAGTGGTATTTCCCTCTAACATCTAGATACCAAGTCTAAACAAAATCCACTAAACCGTTTCGAATTCATGGCCAGGGACAAAAAGACAAACATGGGGACAGACAGAATTTTAAAATTCACTTTTATGGAATTGTGTTTAACTTTAAAATTCGTCATAATCTCGATGTCGAGTTTTTGCACGATCACAATATTTTCTATTGAAATGAGAAATTAAAATATCAGTTTTATTACTAATTTTTTAACTATTTTGGTAATCTTTGCTCTTTATAAATGAGCATACAAAAGTTTCAAATGTGTATTATATTTTCTAAGTTTCGCAGAAATAAAAGTTTGTGGAATTTTTTTGGATCCCTTTGAACGATATTATTTTATTACTGTTTGATATAGATTTCAATTTTTCAACGGCTTCATATATGTGGCCAAGATCTCTAAAACTATAGCGAGTGATATAGGAGGACACACATCCCCTCAATAATCTGCTCTTAGAATATTTAAATAAATAGTGAATTGTTTTATTTATAAAACGGAAAATACACGTTTAGAGCCATGCATACAAGATTAATTCCTTTACCATATAATATTAACCGATAATTATTTGGTACTTTTTTCCTCTTTTAATTTCAAGTGAAAGTAAGTTCTTCAGTCCCACCTCAATAAGTGCCTATCACACTATGCCTTAAAGAGTTGACTAACCAGCTCTGGTAGATTTTCAGCTCAAATTCCATTCAGGCTGAATTTAATTTGTGTGAGTTTGGGTACGAGGGTTCTTGAAGTCTATATAAGTGCGGTCCCAGGTGTAACAAATTGTATCGTGTTAAAAACTTTAAAACTACTATACTTTACATCAATTAATATTTTCAGCCGATGGTCCAGGATTTAGGACAAACACAACATACAGTCCTCGGCCGCTAATTCATCACTGTGAAAAGGCAAACCCACATTTTACCAATGATTAATTTTTCGGCCGTGCCAGGAGTCAAATCCGCGACTCTTAGCTACTTATTGGCTGTACTGTACTTAAATATAATAGTTGTGAATCCTAGTTAAAGTTATTTTATTATACCTTTATTTTGCTATAGTTAAAACAGTAAAGCAATATTATAAAGTTTCATTTTTCTTCAAATTTACATACAAATATATCAAAGATAGATTTTTTGTCAATTTATAATTTTTGGGCACTTTTACTGTGCATAGTGGTGTAATCTTAGAGGCACTTTTAAGGTGTATAACGGTGTGCCTTTTGAATATCAAGTCATAACCCTGGCCTTAAAATTCAGCCAGTGTATAAAAAAACCACTCCATTATGCACTTTATATTTTAGTTTTACTTTATGTAATTTAAGTTTTTTTGCTAAAATTATTTGTGCTCCAGCCCTTCCAAATCAAGTTGTTGGAAATGTAACTTTAGCTTTGTACAAATAACTTTCATAGTGAATTAGGTAGTTTCCCAAAATACATTTTTTTTATTTTGGCCCAATCTGTACACTTTTTTGGTAAACAGGAACAGATGGATTGGCAATGCCAAACCAATCATTGAATAATTATAAAATGCTTGCAGATGAAAGTAAATCAATGGTAAATTTGATTCTTTAAAGGCATATCCTAGTGTGTTTGCCAGTCCGTAGGCTCTATTCTGACATCATCCCCTCCCTAGGCTTACCTCGGGGATGCACACGAACCTATCTAGTGCATTAAAATACCATGGGGTATCAAGCAAATGAACTGAGAACTGTGTGCCAATTTTAGATACAAAATAACTATTTATAATAAATTTTAATGAGTAAACTTAATTTTAATAGCTAACATTATTATAAATATCAAAATGATGGCGTTACTTTCACAAGAGACTAGACTGTCGTTGATGGGAAGATCGTAGTTATATCCCGGTTGGGTGTATTGATGGTGGTTTTTTCATAACTCTCTCCACGCAAATGTGGGTACACTTTCTCTAGATTCAATCACCCTCATCCCTAACCCACTAGAGTAATTAATACATAGGCGTATAGCTTTAACGGGTGGTAAGACGAGGGGCTAACATAAAAAATAAATAAATATACGGGAAAGGTACTTAAAATAGATTCAGTTATGAATAAATAAAAGGACACGGTTTGATCTATACTTACATTATGTACATATATGCACAGAGGTTTCTGTAAGATCTTTACTTAAACACAAGCTTAGGTACAGTTAAGTTATGTATATATTAGGCCTAGTCAAAATGAACATCAATCAATTTGAGAATTAAATTGAATAGGACATTTTATGTCAATATTTGGAATGTAGGGCTACATAAATTAACCTTCTACAATCTGTTATATCAAATTTTCCCCAATCGCCATCTTTGTTTACGAAATACACCTCAAAATTAGTTTTCGCCCCTTGGCTTGGTCAGAACCACTTGTTCGATAAACACTCGACACCAAAACGTAATCAATTCAATCGCATGAAGACTTTCCCACTGTTCTATTAAAGGTTTGATAATACCCATCAGAAGTGATCATCTGTAACTAACATGACTTGACTTATGAATACGGGAAAGTATATCGAGTAACTTTTCTATCTATCAACTAAAGAATGAAAATTGGACTGTGCAATCAATGCCCCTAGTTGTCAATATTGCTCCTCAAAATTAGTTTTCGCCATTTGGCTTGGTCAGAACCACTTGTTTGATAAACACTCGATACCAAAACGTAACCAATTCAATCGCATGAAGACTTTCCCAGTGTTCTATTAAAGGTTTGATAATACCCATCAGAAGTGATCATTTGTAACTAACATGACTTGACTTATGAATACGGGAAAGTACATCGAGTAACTTTTCTATCTATCAACTAAAGAATGAAAATAGGACTGTGCAATCAATGCCCCTATTTGTCAATATTGCCTCTAGACTAAATATATTTCCAGGCCCTTCTACGAAACTTAGCGAAGTTGAACTACAGTAAAAAACTAAAATAAAAAATATACAACCCTCTTTCTTGATTTAAAGTTGAGTCATATTTGTGTATTTTTTCCATCTTACATCTTTATTTTTTCTTCTTTGGTAGAGTTTCATTTTAGCGATATGCTCAACAGGATTCCCCCTTCCCCTGGTCTTTACTCATCCTGTTGGCATGTTGAGGATACACTTGTGTAAACACCCTGTGTTTGACATGAGGGGGTGGTCAAGGGACTCCTAAGTACTAAAGGGGAGATACTACACAGGGTGGAAGGTGAAGGGATATATATTTTTTCCCTCTGCAGGGTAAAAGAAAACTGTGTTTGTAAGAGAGAAATATTTGGGACGTGATCGGATCTCGTGACTTGGCCTCAGTGGACCGGGGTTCTCTGGGAGTTACACTCTGTATATCAGTGATCCCATCCAAACCTATTTTGAGTCACGTCCCACTTTTAATTCCACCCCCCCTTCCCCTCTCGGGTAACGTGAGCTAATGCATCTCTTTTCGCCTGGTTTGGTTTACCGGATATGGACTCCGGCCCCGTGGTATAGTGGTCAGTGCACCTGGTTACGAACCTAGGGTTCACGGGTTAGATTCCTAGCTGGTATCTTGGGGTTTTTTTTTCCAAAAGGAGAATTATCTCAACGGTCACCAGGGGCTGGTAAGTTAGGTTTAAATCCCCAACTGGCCCACACCTCCATATTCACTATTATTCACTTCATTTCATTGCGAGTACGTGTAGACAACCTCCATATTCACTATTATCACTTCATCTCATTGCGAGTACGTGTAGACTACCTCCATATGTGTACCCTGGGCAGCGCTCTGTGCCATCAGAGCGGGAAATAGTCTACATACAGGTAACTGGACTGGGTGTCATGTCTCTCCTGGTCAGTAATGCCATATGCTAAAAAAATTGTAGGTGATGGGGAGATCGGGGCTTGAGTTTTGGTCTGGTAATCTAAATGTGTTTTCCTCTAAATGTTTTTTACACTCTCACTACAAGCAAATTTGGGTAAATTTCTTTGATTATACCTTTCTCATACCTACTTTATCTATGACTAGACCCTTCACCCTCCGCCCCATTCCCCACATTATTATTTTCAACACACATATTGAATAATCATCATAGACTCTACCATAAAATATGAGGGACTATCGACATTTTTATGAGGAATAAATTAAATTTTCAAAATAAAATATAGCCTATGTTACTCGCTGATNTTTTCAACACACATATTGAATAATCATCATAGACTCTACCATAAAATATGAGTGACTATCGACATTTTTATGAGGAATAAATTAAATTTGCAAAATAAAATATAGCCTATGTTACTCGCTGATAATATAGCTTTATATTGGTGAAAGAATTTTTAAAATCAGTCCCGTAGTTTTTGAGTTTATCCATTACAAACAAAAAATCAAATCTTTCCTCTTTATAATATTAGTGTAGATGTAGAAAAGGAGATATGTGTATAGCTTGGATGAGTGGTAAGATGCGCTGCAAAAGAAAAAAATTCCCACACCTGTTCCCCCACCCTTTTTTCCTCCATCTCCTAACTCTTTCATATATATTATATAATATATAATTGAGAGTTTAGGTTATGTATTGGTTTAAACTATATTTTAAAACATATCTTATAGGCGTCGTATTAAAAATTTACAGTAAGCAAAGCATTTGAAAATATTCAACTTATTATTAGTGAGTCGTTAATGATTCTAGAATAGGATTATAAAACTTTGATAAGAATTCACAGATTTCTCATAAATAATTATCTTATTTTGGTAATAGTATATTGTATAGCACTTATATAAACCTGATCTATGTAGACTCATTAGGTAATTAATATTTTTTATTTTCGTATACTATTTAATTAATTATTTATCACGCGGCAGTTTTTGGGGTGGACAAGTAACATAACCCTGGAAATACTTTCTCCAAAGTGAGATCTTGAGCGCCAAAGTAGATATATTTCACTGTCTTAGGAGGGGAAGGATTTCTTGGAAGGGGCCATTTTATCATACATTATTTAATCATCTGGAACTCAATCCGGCCCATGACCTATTTAAAACTTGCACAATTCCCCTTAAAAACCATTATTAATATTATGTTACTCTTCTTTCTTTTTTAGTTGGCATCATTAAGCGATAGTACAAAGTAATATTGTGTATAAATAAGTTTTAAATTAATCTTCGGAAGAAATTTCAGCTTTTAACACATATTTAGATTATAATCTGTATTTTGATATTGTAATTTGACAGCTTATGTTTTACCTTTTGTAAAACCATTTGAAACAGTAAAAGATTAATCTATTTTATAAATGATTTAAGATTTGGTTGCTTTTTCCTGTAACGATAAAATATGATATGTGATCCCTCATAATTTAATAACTGTACAAGTGGCAGCAATAAGCCAACTACCGAGTTGAAGGTGGCTGCGTTATCTGATAGCTCGTGATATTAATAAATCACACATTTGTAGCTGACGATTTCCACACGTCCATCATAGACTCTGCCTTAAAATATGAGTGGAGAATGACCCTGGGCACGGGACGATTCATGGATAGCTCAGTGGGTAGAGCATTGGCGTACTAAGCCAAAGGTCCAGGTGTTACTTTTCACTTTTATTAATACACTATGAAAGAACAAAGGTACTTTATAGACTCCCCATGTTAAGTACGGGTACACCAGCTAGATTTTTCTGGGAATTCAAATTTTTTAGGTGTTGTACTTTACTTCTGGGTAGTATAAACGATAAAAACACCAAGTTATCCATTTTTTAATTAATGTTTGTCAGTCTGTCCCCTTGTATGTTTCCAGTAAACTCAAAAAGTACTCACCGGATCAAGATGAGTCTGTTTTTGTTGTACTCCTTATTTTTCAGAGAACCGTGCTAAGTTATATTACCTTCACGCTAGCTCAAGCTCATCAGCGAGCGAAGTTGTGTAGAAAAAACTGGGCAAACGAAGTGAATATTTGTCGCAGCTGGTATTGTGGGTACATAGGTTGGCATGTGATACAAGATGGGGTGGGGGGAAGGAGGGGATGGGGTGAGAGTTTGTATTTCTTCTTTAATCTTCGCACGAACATAAAACATTGCTCTTGAAGTTTAATTTATTTCTGGCATTTGAAGTTGTCGAAATTGTTAATGTACTGTTTAATGCGAGCGAAGCCGCGGGAAAATGTTAGTAAATAAATAAATATATAAATTAAAAAAAGTTATAGTTTATGTATAATATATTTATTATAGAATATTGATTTATATCATGGTAAAATGTTTTAAAAAAACTTTTTTAAAGTCACTCATTCAAATTATACGCTTATGTACTAATTACGCTAATGGCTAGGGATGAGGAAGGGTGAATTTAAAGTAAGTGTACCCGCACTTGCGTGGAGAGAGAGTAGTAAATCCCACCCTTAGTACACCCAACCGGGATCAAACCATCATCTCCCCATCATCGCCAATCTGGTCTATGGCAAGAGTAGTGCCTTAGACCATGCGGGCAGTGAAGAGGGTGTTATTAATGTTGTCCGCTAAAGAAAAGTTTTATTTTATAAAAGGTCCTTCCTATAAAAATTGGACTGTACACACCGCCCTTTATTCTTGAAGGCTCAGACTTTATTACTAGGATACACACGTTTTTTATTTGTTCTTTCTCTTTTTGAGTCAACCTTCCACCCACCACCCCTTCCTTAAATCTTTGAGGATTGAAAAAAATAAAGAAGAAGAAGCATGAGAAGACTAAAATAATAATAATAATCTACCTGCTTCACTTTTCTTTGGTTCTTCGAGTAAAAGAGCCGCGTGAGTGGAAGGAAAGAAGGCAAGGGGGAGGGGGGAGCACTGATTGGGGTAAATGTTGTGGAAAGTAAGAGCTCGATGGTTTTCCTGAAAGGGAAAGGGTAGTTCTCCCTCTTATTTTCGAGTTAAGACGTCACGTATAGACTCTCGTGGAATAATGGCCTTTAACGAAGTGGGTGGTAATGATAGTAGCGGAAACACAAGAAACAAATACTAGTGGAAAAATGTCTTCACGACTCGGGGAATTTAGTA
>CABFOW010005440.1:0-32322 GCA_902141385.1 Timema californicum | reverse complement strand
CCCCCCCCCCCCGACCCCCTCAAAAACCGCATCCCTTAACTAACATTTTTTAGTAATACGCTCAACGCCAACTAATTAATTTCTGAAATAAGTATGATTAAAGGTATCTTAGGAAATGTGCACCCGCATTAACATGAAAAGAAGATGGGAAAGCCCCAATAAGTAACCAAGTAGTTAAGAAAGTATTGGACAGCCCTGGACTACCCGTATGGGTGATCACACAGTTTAGGGCGTCTCTTTCACAATAAACTGGACTGCCGGTGATGGGGAGATCTGAGTTCAAACCCTGGTAGGGTGTCCTGAGAGTATAATTTTCTTAAATGATTTTACTCTCTCCTTCCACGCAAAACGGGGTGCATTTCCTCTAGATTTAACTTTCTCCATTAGAGTAAGGCATGAAGAAGCAGAGTTGGGACAATCATTTTACTCATTAAGTTTATTTATAAGATAAATGAAAGTAATTACTAAAAAAAAATTGGATCAATTATAAGAAGTATTTTAAAAATTTATTCTGATTCAAATTGGAATTTTTTCAAGTTTTATTTGGTTGAGGAAAGCAAATTGTTTATAAACATAAATTAATGCATTTTGTCAAATGAGCACTGAACATGAAAAATCAGCGTCGAACATAATTAATAAATTGCTTTTTCAAAAAAATTGGCAACGCTGGTCAGTATATAATTGACCGCAAAAATTAAAACTTGTTCAAAGCAAATTACAATGGTCAAAAGAAGGAAGAACTATTAAGATTTAAAATAATTGTTCAAAATATCCCCCCTACCACCTCCAAAAAAGCATTAATTAAGCACATGTGTCGATATAATTAACTGTAAAAATGTGACAAATGAGTCACAAAAACCTAAATTTTCTTTTTCTGAAAATTTTAATCCCACAGTCAGCCCAAATTCTCAAGAAACTAAGAGTCCTCATTCAAACTTTCATCCCACTTTTAATCCCACAGTGAGCCCAAATTCTCAAGAAACTAAGAGTCCTCATTCAAACTTTCATCCCACAGCTCTCAAGAAACGGAAAAGTCTTCAGTCCAACTTTCAAATTCCTTGGACCAATCTTTGATCAATTATCTCATTGTTAGTCCCGGAGCTCGTCAGGTCCCGGGTCAGTGGGACCTACCCTCTGGGGGGTATGGGGGGAAATCACCTGGTATCGCCAGCGGTCATCTCCCCCCCTCCCCCCAACCCATTCCCCTGTTGACCAATACACCGCTTATTAGCAACAATGGCGAGCCATTAAGATTAAATCGATTATATATCGGAAGTTTCTCTCGGTTTTTTTTTTGTTCTCACAAAACGACTAATACTACTTTATAGGGTGAGCTGTGACCACTGTTATTAGCGGTCGACTCTAGTCCGCCATCTTGAGACTGGCAGAGCACTTTCAGAATATCATAACGGACAGAAAGATTTGATTTTTTTTTTTACAAAGGTGATTATTATGTCAAGTAAAAATAATGTGCACTTTCTGAACAGACATGAAATACTAACATAATTATAAAACAGGAAAATACACTCAATAATTTGGTTGTTAATTCATCAAAGTGAAATAAAAAAAAACTAATTTCACCAATGATAAGTTTTTGGCCATGCAAGGAATCAAACCTGTGACTCAGCTCAGTAAGAATACGCGATACTAGACGAGCCGAGATTTCAGACTGAATTCATAAATTTAAATTGCTTTTTTTTTCAATACACCGTAAAAAAAATCGCTACTGTTTTAGAAAAACCAAGTGCTTCTGTTCTCGAGCATACGGATGATGATCATCATAATGAGGGTAATAGTAATAATAATAATAATAATGTTAACATGATATTTTAACGTTAATCCATCCATACGTTATAATAGAACTCCATTCAAAGAGAGTATAATAATATATACCTGACAGCGGGCGTGCTAACAATGCAGCCAAACATAAAGAGACGCACGAATAAAAGCGGTAAAAAGAACAAATCTAGTTGAAAATTTAACAGGTTCACACTAATTGGTTGGCATATAATGAAAAAAAAGGAACGTCGGTACAAGCCTCTGTAAAAAAAATGCCATTGAAAAAGCAAAGCACATACATACACAACACACACAGTTCAAGTCAAGATGAAAGGGATTCTAAGAGAGCAGCCCAATTGTTTAGAGCGGGCAGGAGGATATAATACGCGAGGAGGTGGCGATTCCAGTCGCACACCTGTCTCCTGATCGTGACGGAGTCTCCCCCTACTTGCCGTGGTAATTTACGGGTATAGGCTACCTCCGTGGCGCGGTAATTAGAAAACCTCCTCCCCCTTCTCTGCAATCCTGATAACTGATGTGACTCACGAGTTCAAACCGCGCGGAATGGATGGATGGATGGGGTGGGGTATTCCCCGATAAATTTTTTGTTGGACTTTTTTATATTTTTTATTCTAGAACACACACGCACGTGTCTTACTTACTCATACTTAGTTTTTACTACCACTACTACTACCACCACCACCCGTTTGGGTTAGTTATATGCATACATTCATTATATTATATATGAATGACGCTAATAATGTACAAGGTAAAGAAAGGTTGAACTTAAAGGAGTCCGTACTTGTGTGGCGGGGGAGTGGAAAAAACCTTTAAGAAACATCACACTCTCTCAGTACAATCACTCAACCAGGATTCGAACTTAAATCTCTCAGTCATCAGCAGTCTAGTCTGAGAATGACGTCTTATATTGTTCGACCCCCGGGGCGGGTGTCTGGACATTTTGACTACACAGTCCGAATTAAATATAGGAAAGAACCTTTTTGTTTCTCAAGTCACTAAACCATGACCGTATTTCGACCCTACCTGGTTTCAAACTAAAGTGTCTCGGTTAACTGATCTCGACATCAGAGTCGAGCATACAATTCTAACTTTTCTACACTTTGATAGAGAAAATCTCGAATTGATAAGAAATTTTGGAAAGTTGTTTTGGATGTATGTAATAAAACAAAGCTAACAAAACAAAATAAAGGTTTTGCCCCCACTATTGAGTGTTTACGTCTGATAGGGGTAGTAGGGAGGGGGTGACTAAAAGTCTAAGAGATTCCAAGTAGTGCCTAAAATGAAGTGTGGCTATTCTAGTAATTAGGTTATAAAATTTCTGATGATAAGGTTAAGTGGTTATTGATAAAATTATTAATTAAATATAGGAAATGGCACATGCTAAAAAGACAGACTAGTTTTATTATAAAAGATCTAAAACTTTTTTTTAGTGCAATGGCCCTTTAAAAACTCGGCCACAATACAACTTTCTAATCTTCCTTTTGTTCCAGAGTTGTACCTGTGCCACTCTAGCACTGAGGTGGAGCCGGGGCCATGCGTGGCAAGTGGTCTTGAATGTATTCTTTGGACCACCGACGGGCCCCATAGGGGTCTAGAGGAGGTAATTAGCACCACCAAGAGAGTGAAACTGACGTGTCATTACCGGATGATTCAGGTGCAAGGAGCTCAGGAGTGATTGAATGTAGCATTCAGATCTCGGAGTCGGAGTTCATTCGAACAAAGAAAGAAAAACGAATCTTAGTACTCCATCCATTCTGAATGTATCAATGATATTATATTCTTGTTTATAATATAACAATTTCATCAAATAATTACTCAACCAAAAATACATCGGTGGCCACATGGTCTAAAGGTATATATAGCCCATTTAGTCGGGTTTTATTTCCTGTGACGAGGAGGTCCGGATTCAAATCTTAGCCTGGTGTACTCAGGTTGGTTTTCCTAACTGTTTTTCCACCCTCCCTCCACGCAAGAATAAATACATCTAATCTATACTCTACCCTCTTATAGTGTTAGAGCGTAGCAAGCGGTGTGGAAACAAAAGTTGGACATATTGGTTCAGTTGATAACGCGTCCAGAGTTCGATTTCCGGCAAGGCTGAAAAAAAATTAATCATTGGGAAAAGTTGAGGTCCCTCTTTAACAATAATGACCGAGGGGGTCAGGTACTTTGTTATACAATTAAGCTAGTTTGTAAGTCGTGTGGTGATACAACAAGTCGGTGAGAGAAGTGTACGTTAAATACAATAGTTAATAACAATAAAAACAATAGTACAATCAAATAAGGCACGTGACCCTTATATTAGGACACATTTAGTTGCTTACATTATCTATCAAATAGATTTAAACCTATATTTGTTTACAGGGTGACCTGGTGGTCTAGGGGTAAGGTGTCAGACTTCTATTCTGGCGTCCGGGGTTCAATCCTCGGTCCCGGCAAAGATTTATCTGATCACCAAACCCTTCCTTCACCTCTGACAAGACATCTTGTGAATGTGAGGAATGCCAGGCCTCCCACCGTGGTTCGGATTCCACGTTAAACTGTAGGTCCTTCATTTCATCTCACAATCACCCTACCATTACACATTAGCGTAAGTGAGTATAACCCGAACGGGTAGTAAGACGCGGTGCTAATAATAATATATTTGTTTACAGAAAAAAAGTATTTTTACGTGACTATGCGTAAGGGATATAATGTTTTGCGGGTGCCATTACCCCAAAATCCCTTCTTCTCGTAATGAAAATCAGACGACACCACCCAATCATTTAACAATCACTTTCTAGAGATATGGACTAACACTTAACCTAAGACATCAACATTGAACACTCAATACCTAACCTTAACACTGGTCATCACGATACCTGAGCAACGGGATGAACATATGTTAGATATTAAGTACAGTTTGGGGTTGAACCACTGTCCTCTCGTCAGTCAGTTGACCCACATGACAACCGAGCCGCGGGCAAACCCCTCCATAATCCTCTCGTAGGATGAAACAAGAGTACATATGCAAGGTATAATTCCTCTGTCGCCAATCAAAGCAACTGCTCCGGTGGCCAGAAGAGTAGCCCTCCTGGGCTAGGAAAGTTAACCTACTGCGCTGTGCAGTGCCATTAATTATTTGTGAAGACAATGAAAGCTTCGGATGCAATCACATATTGCGCCTGAAGGTGTGTCCTCCTGGAAGATATGCAACCTCAATGCGGCCCAGTCATTGCGTGACGCCTACTTGCCGGGCTGTTCCATTTCCTAGCAACTGGTTCAACAGTCACTAATACTGTCTGTCGGAACAGAATCCATTGCATTGTACATAGCTACACATGGTAACAAAATACTCATAGGAAGACATTATATAATTACTTCATCTATAGAAATGGTCGATCTCAGTGGTCTTGGGATAAAGTTCTTTACTCAGGGCCCAATGATCGTGGGTTAAAGCCCAGCCGAAGTTGACAGATATTTTGAGCGATAAAAATCCGTGGCGCAGCTTCCTTTCGAGGGGAAGTAAAGCCGTTGGTCCCATGCCGATAGTGGCATGTAAGAGAACCCTGTAAGGTATGTGAAAATATCTTTCCTGGCAAAATTGGTTGGTTATTTAGCGATCACTCAGAGAAATTTGGCGTGTAAGGCAACGGGGAACCATCACATTTCCTTAACTACTCTGGTACATGGGTATTTACCAGATGGTGCAGGGAGCACTAACCAGCTGATGGGTTGAGTACATTCCCAGCGCTAGATGGATAGAAATACCATCAAACCAACCTTCGGGTTGTCGACATAGGAAGAAGATATAGAAAGTATTGTAATCGAAAACATTTTTTACCGGCAGATTATGAACAATCTTAATCTTTTATGTGTCCCAGAACTCAACTAATGTTTTTTTAGTGTTCTCTGTCCATACCTGAGGCTACAAACAAAACGGTGTGATGTATTTCATTCAATCTTAAGATTCAGAAACTATATGTTCATACCTCGAGGAAAAAGTGATATTTTGACTCTAGCGCTAAATTTCAGAATACTTAAATAATTATTGTTTTTGAAAATTCCAAAAATCTCGAAAATTCCTGCAATGGTTTTGATCAACTTGATCATTTGTAGAATGTTTAGAATGATAAATATAACTCTGTACTAGTTGTTTGTATTAATTAAATTGATTTAAGGGTTGTTTATTAATAATTGATTTGTGAAAGTTTAAATTTTTCAAAAATTGCATTATTTTGATTTAAATGTAAATGTTGGGAAAGTTTTAGATTAAAAATAGCATTACATTAATATTTTTCAATTAAAAGGTTAATATGAGGATAGTTTACTTACTAAAGATTTTTGAAAATTTGAAATTTATACACGAAAAAGTACCACATGAACTGGTTTACCATTTGTTTTTAATAAAATGACTCGAAATAGTAGTTTCCTTGTACAACTATGACTCGAAATAGTAGTTTCCTTGTACAACTATGACTCGAAATAGTGGTTTCCTTGTACAACTATGACTCGAAATAGTAGTTTCCTTGTACAACTATGACTCGAAATAGTGGTTTCCTTACAAAACTAGCAAATCCCTTAACCGGACAAAGTAGTTGATTCAACAGCGACTATTTCACGACTGTATATATAAATTAAGTTACAAATCCATTTAAATGTAACGACGTCATTCCAATGTCACTAAATGGAATCTTGGGTGAAGAAATCCATCAGACAACTCAAGGTCCTGACAAGAAACATTCTAAAGTTTGTTAAAATCAACGCTGTGTCGTAATCTAAAAGTGCATGTGCCATTTGACAATTGAGAGGCAGCGCTGATAGTAGTAGCACCGCGTCTTACTACCCGTTCGGGTTATACGCACTTACGCTAATGTGTAATGGTAGGGTGATTGTGAGATGAAATGGAGGACCTACAGTTTAACGTGGAATCCGAACCACGGTGGAGGCCTGGCATTCCCCACATTCACAAGATGTCTTGTCAGAGGTGAAGTAAGGGTTTGGTAATCAGATAAATCTGTGCCGGGACCGAGGATTGAACCTCGGACCCCAGCACAGAAGTCTGACACCTTACCCCTAGACCGCCAGGGGCAGCGCTGATAAATACGTCTGCTACCATGCCCATCTAAGACTTGGTCAATTTATTTTAGCACCACGTCTTACTAACCGTTCGGGTTATACGCATATGCACTAATTACACGAATTTGTTAGGGATGAGGAAGGTTAAATTTAAAGGAAATATATCCTCATTTGCGTGGGGGTAGAGTGGAAAACAATTTAGAAAAACCAACCTAGTACACCCAACTTGGATTTGAAACCCGATCTCTCCATCATCGGCAGCCTAGTCTACTTTTAGAATGACGCCTTAGACCATTCGGCCACTGAAGTGGTTGATAGATAACACGAATAATAAAGTTACATTTTACATTTCCCAACATTGTAGTAGCTCAAGAGAATATGACTAAACGGTGTCGCTTTAAAGAAGTGGAAAATACTCTTTTTGAAATTAACTACTACGGTTGATACATATTGAGAATGTCAAACTCGATTACTCGATACTCTTGCTTCTTACTGGCATCGGAAGATTGAGAATGTCAAACTCGATTACTCGATACTCTTGCTTCGTACTGGCATCGGAAGATTGAGAATGTCAAACTCGATTACTCGATACTCTTGCTTCTTACTGGCATCGGAAGATTGATAATGTCAAACTCGATTACTCGATACTCTTGCTTCTTACTGGCATCGGAAGATTGAGTAATGTCAAACTCGATTACTCGATAATCTTGCTTCTTACTGGCATCGGAAGATTGAGAATGTCAAACTCGATTACTCGATACTTTTGCTTCTTACTGGCATCGGAAGATTGAGAATCAATCTTGATTTAACAATTTTCGTAACCTCAAATTCCGCTCTCAAATGTAAATGAAAGATGTGCCATTTAAACGAAACGGCAAAGTTTAGAATTGGTTCATTTTTCATTGTGATAATTATTATGATTATTTAGACGTTTTCACTTCATTACCGGCAAATTGTTTGTGTATTCAACGTGACCTTTGAGTTTTAGTTATCTTGTGCTAATAAAACGTAGACGTTTTGTTGAAATTTATTTTTGCTAGCTACAATTTAAAGTTGTTTTTTTAAAACCCAAATTACGGTACCTACGGTATTTAAATAAATAATATTTTTAAATGTGAAGTCATATGCATAAAAAGGATTGAAATTTTAAATGGCGAGGGAATCGATAATCTAAACGTTTAAATTAAAATGTGTCTGTATTATGCATAAATAATCAGTTCCAGAAATTGTCCAAGCAATTAACTTGTATCATATGCCCTTCTTGCAACGCTACCCTCTAGAGACTTGGGGCGTTCTCCCACTAGCGCTGTTGAGTGTGAGCCCGGAAGAACCCCCGGATGTGTGCGAGTTGTAAACTATTCCCACAGTGTGAACATGGCCGGTGGTTCCCAGGTGGTTCTGTACTACCTGCCGAGCCTTCTCCTGACTTCAGTAACCATCTTTCACAAATAATAAAACAAGGAGCAGGATACGACTATATGTACGAGTTTTATTGGAGCCTTTGTAACTTCCACTTCTAGCGGAGTGTAGACCTCCTGATTCTAGTGGGGAGTACACCTTCTAGCTCTGGTGGAGTGTAGTCCTCCTGATTCTAGTGGGGAGTACACCTTCTAGCTCTGGTGGAGTGTATACCTCCTGANCTTTCACAAATAATAAAACAAGGAGCAGGATACGACTATATGTACGAGTTTTATTGGAGCCTTTGTAACTTCCACTTCTAGCGGAGTGTAGACCTCCTGATTCTAGTGGGGAGTACACCTTCTAGCTCTGGTGGAGTGTAGTCCTCCTGATTCTAGTGGGGAGTACACCTTCTAGCTCTGGTGGAGTGTATACCTCCTGAGTCTAGTGGGGAGTACATCTTCTAGCTCTGGTGGAGTGTAGACCTCCTGATTCTAGTGGGGAGTACAGCTTCTAGCTCTGGCGGAGTGTAGACCTCCTGATTCTAGTGGGGAGTACACCTTCTATCTCTAGTGGAGTGTAGACCTCCTGATTCTAGTGGGGGCTACATTTTATAACTCTGGTGGAGTGTAGACCTTCTGATTCTAGCGGGGAGTACATATTTTAGCTCTAGCCCGATTCTAATAGCTGATTCTGGTATAGTGTGGCCTGGTTCTAATGGTGTGACCTGATTCTAGTAGTGCGCGGCTTGATTATAGTATATTGCGAACTGATTATAATGTAGTGACACTTGATTCTGGTATAGTGTGGCCTGGTTCTAATAGTGTGACCTGATTCTATTAGAGTGCATCCTGATTATAGTAAATTTGGGACTCATTCTAGTAGAGTTTGACCTGATTCTAGTAGATTTATAACTGATTCTATTAGTGTATGACCTGATTCTAATAGATTGCGAACTGATTCTATCAAAAAGTGACCTGATTATAGTGGAGTGTGACCTGATTCTAGTAGTGTATGACCTGATTCTAATAGATTGCGAACTGATTCTATCAGAAAGTGACTTGATTCTACTAGAGTGTGACCTGATTCTAGTAGTGTATGACCTGATTCTAGTGGAGTGTGACCTGATTATAGTAGTTTGGGATTTATTTCTAGTGAAATATGAACCAGCGCGTAAATGCGATGTAAATGTATGCTTTTAAAGAGTTATCTGAGCCCGGGCGTGTCAACACAGACAACACGAAGATAGGAAACTCACCGGGTTCAAATCCTGGTCGGTGGCCGTGTGGAACCACGGTTCTAGAAGTTCCCTCACACTGGCCAAGGACACTTTCCTCTCAACGGTCCTTGTCAAGAGGTCGTAACCTCTAACGTCCATATTCCCGAAACACGGACCACACACGACTACACTCTCGATCAGACGGCGTGAGACAGATGAAAGTCGCGTCCCGTGATCGATCGTCTGTCTCCGGTCATTGTCCTGGACCTTGCCCACTCTTCACTCTTGAGGATTGTACCGGGCACTGAACTGTCGCGCCTCTACTGTCTCGACAGCATCGTCTCTTTGTCCTGTCGAGGGTAGCCACACGTGTTCCGGATAGTTCGACATACAAGGACTTCAATAACAGAGAGGGAAATTAAGGTGCGGCAGAAGGGAGCGCGAGTAATTTTACAGTTTTTATAGCATTAGATTTTGTTGGCCAAAATAAATAAAATATTTCTCCAGTATCAACATAGAGTTTAGTTTTCTGCATATGCTAATATCAACATATCTTGAATATCTATCAAGAATGTCTCGTAGTTTTGTCAAACTTCTTTTCTTTATTTAAAAGGTTTTGACAAAATTACAGGACACCCTTGACAGATATTCAAGATCTGTTGATATTATCATGTACAGAAAACTAAACACTCTGTTGCTACTGGAGAAATATTTGATTTATTTTGGTCAAAAAAATTGAAATTCTGTTAAAAAAATATTGTAAAAATACTCTCTCTCCCTTCGGCCTCGCCTTAAAACTGGAAGAAAACAGAGATTGAAATTACAGTAGAAGAAGAGATACCACCGGGGAAGTTAAAAAAGGAAAGTATTTTGGTATATCAGTCGAGCTGCGTTTTATAATCTACAGTCCAATTTCCATAGGAAGACCCTTATCTGAGAGCTAGAAAGGCTACTAAATATATGTTCATGTATTCATACGTCAAGTCATGTGATCTGCAGCTGTCACTTTTGATAGATATTGATTAGCAATACACATAAAATATCAATAATATAATAAAATGTTATCAATGTTCACCGCAAACAAAATAGGTAAGTATTTCTAAAATGTCCTTCCTATGAAGATTGGACTGTATGCTGACAAAAGTTTGGTAACAGTTTTCCTGCGCTCCACGACATACAACCCATCCGGGATATCCGTACGTCCAGTATAATTGAGTAGGGCGAAGGAAAGTTATAATTCAGAGTAATTGTGCCTACAATTGCGCCGAGAAAAAATAATGAGAAAGCATATAGAAAAAAAAACACTCATTATGACAGGCTGGATTCGAAACCCCAGCCTCTTCATAGCCACTAAACCAGACCATAAGAGGATTACATTATGGTCCACGTACCCACCAATGTGCGTCTAATTAATAATGATCATTTTGGAGATACTATTTTATTAGGTGTGTTAGCGTACTTGCAAAAAAAAACTGAGGTTAGAAAATATTCTGAAGATAGCCTTTAAAAAACGTAAAGCAAATCAACTATCTGGGACTTGACAAAATTGTCGTTAAACAGGACGACAAGCCTCGTAGAACAAAAGACGGCGTGTGAGCGTGAGCAAATAAACGACGATAAATGTGTCACCCAGAACTAAACACCACGCACTACCGCGGCGGACATAATCTCGAATGGAAAAATAAGCTCAAACCGGGTGTGTTTTTCAAAACAATGCCATACAAGAGACTTGTTTGACAAAGAATAAGCTTCGCCGTGTTCGGGCAAATACCGCGACAGACAAGAACACGGTCATCTTGAACACATACACACTCGACAAGAGATTGGCGGCCGCTTCCTCTTCTGTCGAGAGACGGGCGTTACCGCGTGATCAAACAGACGTAACTTTAGAAACACAAATCAACAAACGCCAGTAAAACACGAGCGTTTATCAACCAACAGGTCAACATCACCTCACACGCATAAAAAAAAACACCTAAAACTACAACACACGACAGAATTTTCCCGTTCGAACAATCCTCAACTAGTGTAAGGCGACTTCGCCAAAATACTCGAGAGATGCTGGCGGGTGGCTGTGGAGGGGGGATGTCAAGGGGAGAGAGGGGTGCATCCTGTCTCCTAGAACAGTCGTCTCTCTGCATTGGTGAACATTAGCCGTCCTTTCTCCGAGGAGGAAACTCCCTCCCCCCTCCTCCACACATGCAGACTTCCGTAGGTGTGTGTCATACAGCCACAGTGGATCAGTCAACCAATCAGGGGCGGAGGTGATACCTACATAAACTTCACGATCCCTTTCTCCAGATCTGTTTGGGTTCCAGAGAAACAACTGGCCGAGAGAGAGAGAGAGTGAAATGGCGAACCATGACAACGTCGTGAGATTCCACAAGAGAGAAATCATCGTCGTGTGAAAACTGGGACGTCAGATGCGCCGATACAAGGTCAAGGTTACAACTTCGGAAGTAAAAAAATAATAATTTACTCATCCCACTGTTTCGCTTACACGCTGGATGTTTCAGGTTCATCGCATTCTCTCCATCTCTCTCTTTCAAAGAACACAATCCGTGTCGTCACGAAGCTCAATTACAAATTAATGAGAGGTGTACAGTAATAAAAATAAGACGACAAAAAAACAATATCGGGGTCGTTGAATAATTTGTACTTTCAAATGCAATCGACGCTAGCAAAGGTTTTTTTTAAAAAGAAAAGTCAGATGGGGGCGGGGGGGGTGAAGTTATAAATAAAATTAAAGATACATAATTTTTTATATGTACCGTGTCTTACTACCCATACTCATTCACATGCAGAGCTACACTCATCGGGTAGGGATGAGGAAGATATAATTGAGAGGAAATGTACCAGCATCTACGTGGAAGAAGAGTGTGAAACAACAATAAAAACAACCCACTTCGGTGGTCACGTGGTCTAACGCGCTACTCTCACAGTAGACTAGACTGCCGATGATGGGAATCTCGGGTTTCGAATCTTGGTCGGATGTACTGAGGGTGGTTTTTCCAAAACGGTTTTCAACTCTTCCTCCACGCAAATGCGGGTACACTTCCTATGTATAATCTTCCTAACCCCCAAAACCAGAAGTGTAATTAGTACACAGGCGTATCACCAGAGCGAGTAGAAGGAAGCGGTGCTAAAAAAATAACGATAAAACAAAAATTCCTCAGGATCCCTAGTAAGTATTCGAGATCCTGACCCCTCTCATCATCGGCAAATAAGACTAGACGAGCCTATCATTTAGTCCGCGTGCCCACCGATGCGCGTCGAAGATTGATTAAAAATTACCGCGTTTGTTTTTATTTAAATTCTCGAGTTGTAAAAAGAGCGGAGTGTAGTGTGTGCTTGTTTAATCTTGTAATATGACGGAGCTAATTAAAACTCAACTATAAACTGGATTAGAACCCCTCCTCCCCCCTCAAGTAGTGTCAGCTCCCTTGTCAGAGAAATGAATGATTTAGTCAACGAGTTAGTGTCAATCGCAGGTTTTGAAAATAATGAAGATTTAGGTGCTAGCAAGCGAACAAATTGTACCCAGCCCTCGCTCTTATGGATTGGAACAGGGCGCGGGGCATTAATTGGTTTTGGAAACATAAATTTCACAAGCGATGGATACGCCCTTGACTGAGTAATTACAACCCTACAAGGCCTGGGCTCGAAGAGGGGACGGGGGGTAGGGGTGTATTGGGCCAAGATAAGCAGGCTGTTGGGGAATAAAAGCTGTCTTGACGGGTTAAAAATATATTTTATCCGTTTAATCTTTAATCTGGTGCTACTCATCTTACTGCAAGTCTGGGCTATCTGCAACTCACACTAATCATAGGACACAGGATGATAAAGGCGAGTTTAAAGGAGAAATTCAAAATTTTCCGTCCACAGAGAGTTATATAATGAAAAATCGCGATGTGAAAAAACCATTTAACCGGTTCTCGATCTTCCGGATCACTCTCTGGACGAGATCGTTGATGGTGAGCCAACCCTTCTGTGTAAAGTAAGAAAAACGAGGGAAAATGGGGAGGGGGGAAGGAGGTTCCTTAAGTTATTGGGGAAAAAACTAGAGTTCCCACGCGGAGAAAGATATCAGTCTTGCCTTGTTTGGTATGCCGGCATCGGCAAGGTCGGGGTTCCACACCCGGCTGGTTGTAATGAAGTGTTTTTTTTACGTAGAAGTTTTTCACTCTCTCCTCCACAGCTAGTGGTAGTACTTTTCCCTTCAAATGTGACCTTTCTCATTAACTTAAATATGAGGATAGCTCGGATGGGTGGTGAAATGTAGAAAACAAGATTTTTTTAAATAAGATGTTTTCTCGTTTATGTTCCGCGTAGAGATGTGCAGAATAATTGCTAACTGCTAGTTCACAGTGAATCAGTTCACTGAAATGAACAGTTCAACTGTCTAGTTCAATAGATCAATTGTTCACAGGTTCATGACATGTGATATTATTATACCAGGTGGCCGCCGTCTGTTGACAAAGATAATGCCAACTTCTGTGGATGGAGGACGTCATGTGGTCTTCACAACAATTCCCCCCTGCCATTAATCTCAGT
Source organism: Timema californicum (assembly GCA_902141385.1). Lineage (NCBI taxonomy): Eukaryota > Metazoa > Arthropoda > Insecta > Phasmatodea > Timematidae > Timema > Timema californicum. Next base: position 18,293 of record CABFOW010005440.1, on the reverse strand, counting down.
TTTCCAAACCGGAGCCGCTACTTCTTTATTTAAGTAGCTCCTCATTGGCCTTCACGAGGCCGAGTCTGGCCCCGTTCCAGACTGACTGATTCACAGAAAGATGTGTAAGCGTCGGGCATCGAACCTGGGACCTCTGGATCTGTAGCCAAGAACTCTGACTACTAAACTACAGAGGGGGTTAGTTATGTTGTTATATAATTAAAACATTGGGACAATGATGCTTATTTATTGAAGTAGAGAGGTGGTGGGGAGAGTGGGGTGGATATTATATGTGGAGAGGGGTGGTGGATATTATATGTGGATATGGGTGGTGGATATTATATGTGGAAAGGGGTGGTGTAGAGGGGGCAGGTAACCTTGACAAACAAGGGAAATGTAAAACAGTTAACTCCCTTTCAACCCAAACAAACCTTACATGGCCACTCATTAGATAATCTCAGCTGTTTATTATATTTCTCGGACCGATATCAGCCGAACGATCACGCGTTACCTCCTAGTTCACTCTGAGCTAAATCCCTCCGAGAAGCTGAACTAGTTCAGATGGAACTATTGGTTCGCCGCTAACTACACATCTTTAGCCGGGAAAGTGACAAATAACGGTCGACCTGAACGTCTCCTCGGTTTGTGATTGCCGGGCCTGTGTGACCATTCACCGGCTACTTTCTAAACAAGGTCACCCACAGTTTGGCACTACAACTCCGCCACTAACCCAATAAACGTTGTCTTTTGTTCTCGATAATGAGGATCAGTGTATCACACACCTCGTCGCTTTCACCGGCCCGCGATTCTTCGACGGAACAAGGTCCAGAACTGATGAGGGGAGAGGGACAATCTCTTCACAGAGTTTCACTACCTAGTCGGGTATACGCAACTTGCGATAGTGTGTTAGAGATGAGGAAAGAGCAATTTTGAGGGAGCGTACCCGGATTTTCGTGGAGGTAGAGTGGAAAACCATTTAGAAAAAAAAACTCACCCTCAGTTCACTCGACTATGTTCCAAATCTCTATCCCCCTATAATCTACAAGCTCAGTCTATTGCACGGATGACGCCCTAGACCTAATGACCACCGAAGCGGGTCCCTCGGCTATTTAAATGGAACAAATGTAATCGATTCATCTCATGTTTTTAAGTCTCCACTTCAGTTAAATTCATACCGTTTTGGTGATCGAATGCGATCTAAGTCATCACTTTCACACGAGACTAGGTTGCTGAGAACAAAAAGATCGGGGCTCGAATCCCAGCCGGGTGTACATAAGGTAGCTTTTCCTGAATGGTTTTCCACGCTTCTTCCACGTAAATGCAGGTACACTTCTTCTAAATTCAACCTTATTCATCCTTAATACATCACCGTAATTAGTTAATATGCTGGCCGAACGGGTAGTAAGACGCAGTGACAAAAATATAAGAGAAAAAAATCATCCTAAAGACATTAACAGCAGAAACTTTATCAAAACAATAACAGTGATTCCAGTTTTCTTCTCACAGGTATCGACTACAGCGCTAGGTGGTTGAATGTGTCACTAATGTTGGGTCTGTTGTAGACCTGATATGTTAACATATCAGTCTGGAGATTGAGATCCAAACAAAGTAAACTAGTTCTGCCGGTGAGAATACAATGCTGCCAATCTTCCCCGTTCATCCTCATATTAAGCCAACAAATAGCCCCCAGAAGCTGCCAGTGGAAAATAATAATAATAATAATAATAATAATAATAATAATAATACTCTTGTTATAATAGGAAGGGATTGTTCGGAACGATCGTCGTAAAATTCTACGAGAAAGTAAAGTAAATAAACACTCCATTTACTGGTCCACAGCTTGGGGGTCTGATTCAGATTGAAATACAAGTAAATAAAGAGACAGAACGCGCGAAGTAACTTCAGTCTGGTCCGCATCGATTCAAGACCAAGATTGTTTAGTTGTTAGAATATCTTAACGTGACTTGAAAATAATAATATTCGTGCAATTTCTTGTTTGGTATTTAGTTGGTCAATTTCACACCCAGTTGGACAATTCATGGTTTGTTGGCTAAAACATTTACTGGATATTATCCACTCAAATAAACATACTAGTTTTCCAATACACACCCATTTAGATAATATGCTCCCGGTTTATTGATTTATACCTGGTTGATCAACACACAGGTGGTTTGATATTACAAACCGTGAAAGCCAATGCACAACCGGATTGGCCAAACCTCGCCTAAGTCTCTCTTATGTTCAGTTTTAGTGTCAACGACTGTATCTCCCATCCCAAGCTGACCGGCCTGAACACCCAAAGCTCTCCTATTCATCATAAGCACCCTCTGCAGCACCCAGTGTTTCGTGCAGACTAGCACTTACTTAAACCATTGTAATCAATAAATACATAGACTGCAGGTCCTCCCTTAGGGGTGTGCGAACGTTGCGAGGCCCTGCGCTTGCTTAGGTGACAAAGGGGAAAAAACAGGTTAGGGCGGGAATTTTTTTATTTGCGAGCTCGTATGGTAAGTAGGCACCCTGTATAGGCGATCTAGAAAATATTGTCAAGAGTGTAAAAACCATTAAAAAACATAATCATGTGGTTTTGTTTATTGAACGAGTGAAGCGAGTCATCGGTTTTGATTACAGTGAGTGATTTGCATTTGTCTGGCTGTGGTGGATATTTCTCACGATAACTTTTGAATGAATTAACCGATTTAATTCAAACTTGGCACAGTTGTTCTTTGTAGCTATATACAGATCAAGTTCGTTTGGGTGATAGATTATAATAATATTTAGCACCGCGTCTTACTACCCGTTCGGGTTATACGCTTTAAGTACTAATTACTCTCATGGATTAGGAATTGGGAAGGTTGAATTAGAGGAAGTGAACCCGCATTTGCGTGGAGGAAGAGTGGAAAACCATTTAGGAAAAACCACCCCCAGTTCACCTGACCGAGATTCGAACCTCGATCTCCCAGTTCTCAGCAGTAGAGCTCAACACGACAAGCGCGTTAGCCAACTACGCCACCGAGGCGGGTTTTGGGTGATAGAATCAAAACAAAGTTTGGGGATAAATCAACCCTTATATGCATTAAAAAAAACACGGCTTCTAGCATTAATTAAACAAAAATAAAGGTTTTAATTATCATTTTTTGAGGCTGGTAAGTGGGGGCCTCACTAAGGGCAGCCCTGAAAGCTAACATTCGAACCCACACTTGTGAGGTGAAGGAATCTGCTGCGGACGTTTGATACCGAGAACAAACTGTCGGGGAGAAAAACTGACCAAGCCACAGCTTTCAAAAAGAGAATTAAAATGCAATGGTACTCACATTTATATAATGCAACGAACGAGGATACTTAAACCCGCACTGGTGGGCACGTGGATAAAAGCGTCAGTCTCGTCTTGTCTGTTATTATTATTAGCACCGCGTCTTACTACCCGTTCGGGTTATACGCATCTTACGCTAATGTGTAATGGTAGGGTGATTGTGAGATGAAATGGAGGACCTACAGTTTAACATGGTATCCGAACCACGGTGGGGACCTGGCATTCCTCACATTCACAAGATGTCTTGTCAGAGGTGAAGGAAGGGTTTGGTAATCAGGTAAATCTGTGCCGGGAGCTGGGATTGAACCCCGTCCGCCAGCACAGAAGTCTGACACCTTACCCCTAGACCGTCGTCTTGTCTGGTTTTCCAGTGGTGGTAAGGTAACAGGATAAGATACTTAGCACCACGTCTTACTACCTATTCGGGTTATAAGCTTAAGTACTAATTACTCTAATGGTTTAGGTGTTGGTAAGGTAGAATATAGAGGAAGTGAACCCGTATTTTCGTGGAGGGATATTGTAAAACAATTTAGGGGAAAACCACCCCAGTTCACACGAGCGAGATTCAAACATCGATATTCCCGTCCCTGGCAGTCTAGTTCAACACGAAACTAGTGCGTTAGATAACTACGCCAGTGAGGTGGGTAACAGGATAAGAGTCCCAGTCGGGGGTACAAAGGTGTGTTTATCCCTAATGGTTTCCCAACCTCCCTCCATGAAAAGGAGGTTACATTTCCTCTAAATTCTAGCTTCCTCCCCAATTGCCGTAAATATGCGACTAGTTTGGACGGGTAGTAAGAGTTGGATAAAATTTGGTATTCAAATTTTACTTATCTAATTGGTTAGGTATGAGAAATGTATTTAAGAAATGTAACAGCATTTTCGAGGATGCAGAGTGGAAAACCATCGAGGAAAATTCCCCCTCAATATACCCAGCCGGGAATCGATTCCCAACCTTTTTGTCACCGGTAGAACAGAGTGTATGAGATTGACATCCAGACAATATGCCCTAACGGTGGCTACAGCCCATGAAGGAAGAACGACGCAAGTCCAAACTGACACTTGGCGGGTTCTTCTCCCACAGCTCTCAATTTAATTTAAAAATAAGCCAAATAAAACGAGTGAAATGTTGTCTATAAAGAAGTGAAATAATAATGGTGATGATGGTGTTGATTGTGAAAGTTGAGCGAACGCGAACCGTGAAAAGATACAAGTGAAGTTATTTGAATCTCAAGACGAGAAAATAATTACACGCAGGTGGATTGTGTGTTCTATATTAAAATATTTTTAACAGCGGAACGGGGGAGAGAAGAAAAAAATAAATAAAGACTCGATTAATGTTTGTTGATGAGAATACTCGCGAGGGAGAGTTGAGGGGAGGAAGGGGGGGGGGGAGAGTTACCTGCTTTCCTTCGCTTTCATGCGAGGGGAGCGGGGGTAGGGGGGGCGATGTTGATGGAACATCTCTGGAACGGACGGTTGATTTGCGTTCTTAAACAAAAATTATTATTATTATTAGCACCGCGTCTTACTACCCGTTCGGATTGTACGCACTTACGCTAATGTGAAATGGTAGGGTGATTGTGAGATGAAATGAAGGACCTACAGTTTAACGTGGAATCCGAACCACAGTGGAGGCCTGGCATTCCACACATTCACAAGATGTCTTGTCAGAGGTGAAGGAAGGGTTTGGTAATCAGATAAATCTGTGCCGGGACCGAGGATTGAACCCCGGCCGCCAGCACGGAAGTCTGACACCTTACCCCCTAGACCGCCAGGTCACCTTAAACAAACAGTTTCTAGGAATTGTGTCGGGGTTGACTTTCATCTGGGATGATGATGACAATGGGGTGGGAGCGATCTAAAGGAGAGGTCAGCGAATGACCAGAGCTAGATCGTTCCCGTGGCTCAGTTGTTAGGGGAGCCGATTGAAGCTTAGGGGAACTTGGTTCAGTCTCAGAGTGTGAACATAATTGTACATTTGTGTACAGTTTGTGCTCTGGCCTAGTTTAAGACAGTGTGTAAGTCGCGGGCCATCACGTCATCTAGGCTTCTAGCAGATTAGGGCTGGTGAAGTGTAACTGGTGAAGTAAGGAAGATGAAGCAAGACTGGTAGAGCAAGGCCGGTGAAGTGTAAATGGTGAAGCAGGGAAGATGAAGCAAAACTAGTAAAGCAAGGCCGGTGAAGTGTAAATGGTGAAGCAGGGAAAATGAAGCAAGACTAGTAAATCAAGGCCGGTGAAGTGTAAATGGTGAAGCAGGGAAGATGAAGCAAAACTAGTAAAGCAAGGCTGGTGAAGTGTAACTGTTGAAGCAGGGAAGATGAAGCAAGACTGGTAGAGCAAGACCGGTGAAGTGTAACTAGGGAAGTAAGGAAGACGAAGCAAAACTAGTGAAGCATAGCTGGCGAAGCAAGACTTATAAAACTCATATTTATTGAATACGGTTGGTAGAAAGAGAGAGTCCTGGTCTACACGGCCAGGCATGCTAAGCGCGCCACGTGAGGTAAAGACTATTGGACCATCCTGTATAGAGAAGGTCGTGGATAGGTAAACAAAGAATCAGGACCGTCACGAAGAGCAGTTAAATCGAGTGAAGTTGCGTATTTATCTGCCTGCTCCCGGACTGCTCTTCTCCGTATCAGACAAGTTGAGAGTTGCAGGATGTTTGGGTGAGGGGTCAGAACGTCTGACATACCGAAGATTAATACTGATGGGTTTAATTTCTCACCCACTCGTCATATACATTCTGGTGCATTATTTATAAACTAGATCTTCTCATCCTGTTTTGTAATATTAAATAATTCCAACTCCTAATGATCAGTGGTGGTACTAGAGGCTAGTAAAATTTAGTTTAAATAGAGAGGAGGGATGTTATAAGCAAACAATTAGTCTGGGCTTTCTGGAGCCTGTGAATATAATACAGGAAGGGGGTGTGGTGGTGGGCAAGGGTGGTCTTGGAAATTCCCGATTTAAGAGCCTATATCAGGGCCGACTAACCGGAATATTAGCTACAGGATTAACCGGGATATTAGTTACAGAATTAACCGAGATATTAGTTACAGAATTAACCGAAATATTAGCTACAAGATTAACCAGGATATTAGTTACAGAATTAACCGAGATATTAGTTACAGAATTAACCGTGGATATTAGTTACAGAATTAACCTGGATATTAGCTACAAGATTAACCAGGATATTAGTTACAGAATTAACCTGGATATTAGTTACAGAATTAACCTGGATATTAGTTACAGAATTAACCTGGATATTAGCTACAAGATTAACCAGGATATTAGTTACAGAATTAACCTGGATATTAGCTACGAGATTAACCGAGATATTAGCTACAAGATTAACCAGGATATTAGTTACAGAATTAACCTGGATATTAGCTACGAGATTAACCAGGATATTAGCTTCAAGATTAACCAGGATATTAGTTACAGAATTAACCTGGATATTAGCTACGAGATTAACCAGGATATTAGCTACAAGATTAACCAGGATATTAGCTACGAGATTAACCGAGATATTAGCTACAAGATTAACCAGGATATTAGTTACAGAATTAACCTGGATATTAGCTACAAGATTAACCAGGATATTAGTTACAGAATTAACCGAGATATTAGTTACAGAATTAACCGAGATATTAGCTACAAGATTAACCAGGATATTAGCTACAGGATTAACCAGGATATTAGCTAAAGGATTAACTGGACTATTATATACGGGATTAACCGTGATACTAGATACAAAATTACGCTCGAACCACGAAACGAGGTGCGATTTATTTATTTTTCATATGAAAACAGTGATATTGTAAACAGGTTAATAATTATTTTACATTTTAAATTATATATTTTTATTGTCGTATTTTAATAATGTGGCTAAACAATTTTTATTAGTCTCAAATTTCATAGATTAAGAAAAAAAAGTACAGCTCACCGCACCGTGATGATATATCTGATTCTAGCTGTGTTACCTGCCTAGGTACAGTCAGATTTTAATAGGATGGACCTTTCAGATAATACAAACATATTTATTCGCGTCCAACATTGATGACATTCTACTATATTTTTGTTGTTAATGCATATGTATGTATAATATATAACACGAAATGACGTAAGAAAACGCGAGTAGTAACTTATAAGGTTCTTCCTATTGTCCTAATTGTTGCCCTGAAGTGTGGTTGTTATCCGTGACATGAGAAGTGCTCTCAACTTACTTGACACGTATATCTCGCACCACGTCCTTGTTTCTTTCACCTGTAAACAAGGACGTTGAATCGAATCGAAGAGAACCAACTATTAACAGGGAATAACAGAACAACTTTCTGTCTTCTACTCCTGTCAAAATACAATACAATCACAAAGATGTTACAACTGCTACAGCAGCCGACATTGTCTGATAGGAGCCTCCTCGCGGAATCAAAGTTCGAACGTTCGTTGGTTTCCTGGGAGTTATCTCTCTCGCTCTAGTTCAAATGCAGAGATACAGTAGCCGCATGGTTTCTTTGGTGCTGACTGACAGATCACAGCTGACTTCTGACAGTCAAACTTTAGGTGTATACCTAAATTTTGACCGTCAGAAGTGACAGCTGCCAAACACATGTTTTTGCAGTTCATATGGTTCGGCGTAGGGATACATAATTTGGTCTGGTAACTTTTCAAAGCCGTCAGGTGTCAGCTGTGAGCTGTCAAGTCAGCACCAAAGAAGCCATGGGGCTACTGTAGAAGGTTAGCTGTCATCGCGTCTTACTACCCGTCCAGGCTATACGCATATGTACTAATAACGCTAATGTGTTAGAGATGAGGAGGACTCACCACCCCTGGAGCATCCAATCGGGATTCAATCCCCGATATTCCCATCATTGTTAGTTTCCAATTTAATGTGAGAGTGATGCCTTAGACCATGAGCTCACCGAAGTGAGTCAGAGAGGGAAATGCCAAGTTCCATATAAAATAAAATAAATAATTTAACTCACGTGTTTCAGTTCGTTGATTTATTTTTCTTAGGACGTGCTTTATAATCCTTTATTAGGGGCGAATAAGTAGAGAGTTCTGGATTTAATGCTATTAGTATTATATTGTTGTGTTTCCCCTCCCCGGGTTATATACATACACTAATTACATTAGGGATGAGGAAGGTATAATCTCAGATAAAAGTATAATTTCTTCATGGTACAATCTTAGAGTAAGTGTACCAGCGTTTGCGTGGAGGGAGAGTGAGGAATCATTACGCTAGAAAAACCAGCCAGTCGGGCTTAGAACCCCGATCTCTCCGTCACCGGCGATTCAGTCTATTTCGAGCCCGAAGCTTCAGACCGCGCGACCACCGGTGCAGGTCAAGTGTTTGTGTTGTTTCTCGAAACAACACCATAAAACGAAGTCAATGTAGTGAAGGAGTCTGGAGAGTATTTATTGTGACTCGATATCAGGGAGAGGAGAGGGCGAGGGGGAGGAGGGAGGAATCTAGTTCACACATGCGGCACAGTCCGTGAGGTGAGAATCAGGTCGCATCTACAAGTCTCTGGGACGTAGTTCATCAAACCACCGCTCCGAGGCTCTGTGAGTCACAGAGGGACATAGAGCAAGAGAGAATGGGGGAGCGGAGAGACCAGAAGAAAGAGGGAGAGGGGGTAGAGAGGGGTGATAGACTCAACTAATCCCTCAGAGGGGTACCTGACCCGTCAAATAGGAGTGGGGGGGGGGACTCGATAGGATATGTTTACTTCCCCCCTCAAAGTCTCAATCCTTTCTAGGGCTAGCCGCATTTCACTACAATTTTGAGGTAGGAAGAAAGAAGGTACATTTTAAAAGAAATATAGCCGCATTTGATTAAAGGGAGAGTAGAAAACCATTTAGATAAATAAATCTTCAATTCAACATCTTGAAACCCGCTTCGGTGGTTGCATGGTCTAAGAGGTCACTCTCGTAGTAGACTAGACTGCCGATAGTGAGGAAATTGAGGTTCGAATCTCGGTCAGGTGTATTAAGGTTTTTTTATTTCAAAATACTTTTCCACTCCCCCTCCAAGCAAATTTGGCCACACCTCCTCTAAACATAACCTTCCTCATCCATAAAACCATTAGCGTAATTAGTACATAAGCACGAACGGGTAGTAAAACGAGGTGCTAAAAAATCTTTTAATATTTGCCAAGACCATCGCAGAATTTTAAGATAAAATTTTTGAATGAAGAAAGAAAGTTCTGGTCAGTCCGTGACAGATATTCAAAAACTTTTGAGATTACTTTGGATATCAAATCAAACTAAATGTATCCACTTGAGCATGATTTTATTTATTTTGTACAAAAACATCTTTTGGTTTAAAGTCTACCTAAATACTGACCCTAACTAACCCTCTAATTTTCCTCCCGCCATAAGACTATAGTGTTATTTCTTGCGTCTACACGTTGGTAGCCATTATTATAAGGTTATTTTTCACAGTTCCCTTTGGGTAGTCTATATTCATATGCTTTTACGGATCACGGTTCATTCCCCGTGGAGGGCAACATTTTTGTAATATTATTTATCGCGTCGTGGGTACTTTATCACTGTTCATGCGGGGATAATTCATTAAGGTCCTGCTGAACTGCTGTCAATCTGAACTGTAGTATTTTTTGCAAGCCACTCTCTAGCTAACCAAACAGAACTGTAGTAGGTTTATTGTAAGCCACTCTCTATCTAACCAAGCTGAGCTGTAGTAGGTTTATTGTAAGCCACTCTCTAGCTAACCAAGATGAACTGTAGTATGTTTGTTGTAAGCCACTCTCTAGCTAACTAAGCTGAACTGTAGTATGTTTGTTGTAAGCCACTCTCTATCTAACCAAGCGGAACTGTAGTATGTTTGTTGTAAGCCACTCTCTAGCTAACCAAGCTGAACTTTAGTATGTTTGTTGTAAGCCACTCTTTAGCAAACCAAGCTTAACTGTAGTATGTTTGTTGTAAGCCACTCTCTAGCTAACTAAGCTGAAGTGTGACCGGTGGTCTTTGAGGTCAATGCCGCTATTTAATTCATTTACAGGACTCGGTTACATTTGAAAAAGAACGTGAGAAAAGCTTTCCATGTTCATAAATACTCATTTGAGAGGCGGTAATAGAGCCCTGAGCAGGTATAAATGTGGTTTGAAAATGTTAGCTAAACTGGATTCTAAGTTCCGTGGAATTTAACTTGAATTTAGCTCGACAAGTCTTGAAATTACGTTAGGTAATATTACTTCAATCAATTACGAGAATTAACTACTTGATAATAAAGATTACACAAGGTTTTATTTCATATAATGAAAAATAAAGCTAAAGTTTACGTGGTCAACACAATGAAACATGTTTTATTCTTGAGGTGACCTGGCGGTCTAGGGGTAAGGTGTCAGACTTCTGTGCTGGTGGCCGGGGTTCAATCCTCGGTCCCGGCATAGATTTATCTGATTACTAAACCCTTCCTTCACCTCTGACAAGACATCTTGTGAATGTGAGGAATGCCAGGCCTCCACCGTGGTTCGGATTCCACGTTAAACTGTAGGTCCTCCATTTCATCTCACAATCGCCCTAACATTACACATTAGCGTAAGTGCGTATAACCCGAACTGGTAGTAAGACGCGGTGCTAATAATAATAATTTTATTCTTGAGGACGGCCAATTCATATCCGGAGACCTAGAAACCATGTTTTATTGAATCTATCTAAATTCCCTCTAGCCTACCTTAGCGGAGAAATTGGTTAAAACTACTAGCTCATAAATAAGAAGTTTATATTTCTAACAATAATTTACCTTTTTTTTAAATAAAAAATAATAAACAAAAAATCAATTAAAGCTAAGAAATGTTGCATTAAAAATTGAATATCAAAGCAACTTTTACTTGTTATTCGTTAAAATAGTACAATATTTGGCAGAAATCGGTTGAAAATTGTAGGTATGCATAGCCGACCAGTAAAGTAGAAACTTTTCTTTATTAGCTTGATATAATAATTTATTTAGTTGCAGCGAAGGTCTAATCAATGCGCATTTAGTTTGGTTTTCCGCTGACGGGGAGGTCGAGGTGTAGGCCTGCAGGCCGTACTAAGAATGTGTCTGCTTAGATTGTTTTCTGCTCTCCCACCACGCAGATTTGAGTACATTTCTTCTAAATTAAGCTTTAGTAGCCTTAATAAACATGTTAATTTAGGAGCTACCTGGTTCATTGAAATATTCACCGAACTGTAGTAGCATACTTAAGCTTAATTGAAGAAAAAAATGTAATGAGTTGTGTTATTAATTACCCGTAAAGTAACGAATTTTTCAAGAATTATAATGGAACTAAGAATTATTTATAGGTCTGAGGAGATACGCTTGCACTAGATTAGATTGCCGATGGAGGGGAGATCGATGTTCAATCTCAGCCGGGTGTAATGAGTTTTTTTCCAATATAGTTTGTCACTATCTTTCCGCACAAATGTGGGTTCATCCATAGAGCCATTAAGGTAGTTATTACATTAGGATATATATATCCCGAACGGGTAGTAGGACACAGGGAAAAAAACAAATGTTTTAATTTTAATTTTGTTCTTTACGACAAGTATTCCTGTGTTCTACTCATAATCGCATGTCCGGATATAAAACCCTCAACAAACAAACTAATACAAAATAGTTGTCAGATTTTTTAAATTAATTATAATTTTAATAAACGAGCTAGAATTGATTTTAAGTCTTAGTTCATTTCGTAAATTAATTAATCTTAGTTTAAAATTTATATATTAGAAAAGAATAAAAAATCAGTTTGTTTTACGCTTATATCAATTAAGATTTAATTTGTTCCAACTTATTTCTAAAATTTATTTTCCTATTCCCAACTTTCTTGGGATGAAGGCGAGACGTGTAATTAACTACCCATATATTCTACAGACTGATTTGCACACGAAGCGCGTTGTTTGAAAATTGTAAACTCATGTTGCCACAATGACGGAAATGAAAATATTGCTAATAAATTTACATTCATAGCAAGTTTTATTAATTATGCAAAGATAATTTATAGAATAATCCATAAGGAAGTATTATTGGAAGCTTTTGGTACCTTTTACATGAAATTTTTAATTAATAAATCAAATAAGACATATTTCCAGAATACTAAATTTTAGTGACCTTCAATGAATGTTGGCGGTCGAACGTAAGATTACTAAAAACTCATGGTTTAGTTCCCATCTTTACGGCGTTATTTTCCGTGTGACGGAATAAAGAATGAGCTAAAGATGACGTGACCGACCGGAAGGGTCTGAACCCTTGGCTTTGACACAGAAGGACGTCGTTCAATTCCTACCATGTACACTGATGTTTAGTATTACCTAAAGGTGGCTTTCCCCTTTATATTAATAATCAGTGAACGTTGATGTATTTCCTTAAAGTCTGTTCCACTCATCCTGTCTCCTTAGATAGGTCCATGGAAGCCGCGAACGAGCAGTTAATAGCGCTCACCACATTCCCGTCAACTCTGTGATAGTCGGCTACAGTAGCCCCACGACTTCTTTGGTGCTGACTGACAGCTCACAGCTAACCTCTGCCAGTCAAAATCTAGGTATGTACAGAATTTTTTACTGTCATAAGTGACAGCTGCTAAACACATGTTTTTGCAGATCATCTGGTTCGGCGTAGGGACACGTAATTTGGTCTGGTAACTTTTTAAAGGCTGTCAGTCAACACTAAAGATGCCATGGGGCAACTGTAGAAATCGTAAAATCACACCAACACTATTGCACGTGGATCATTTCTGTCCGAACATTAATAGAGATAAAGAGTTAACAGAAGTTCCTAATAATGAATAGTGTCGAAATATTAAATTATATTTAGATACAAAACTGCATTGGAAAGGCCGTTTTTGACCATTTTAGAATAGCTTCACATATTGTCTCCCATCGTCGCAACGCGGAAAATTTCGAGTAATCATTCAAATACAAATGTGGGGAATGCCAGGCCTCCACCGTGGTTCGGATCCCACGTTAAACTGTAGGTCCTCCATTTCATCTCACAATCACCCTACCATTACACATTAGCGTAAGTGCGTATAACCAGAACGGGTAGTAAGACGCGGTGCTAATAATAATAATAATAATAATAATAATAATAATAATAATAATACATTCAAATACGAATGTGCTGCTCACATTTCTGACATATCGAAGGTGTTTTCTTTTCTATTTTACTCCCAATTCACAAACAAACCGAGATGCGAGCCGGTAGCCGAGTTGGGCCTGCTACCATGAACTCTCTTAGGACGCAAAGCACGGGAAGAAAACCCGTTTCGAGTATGGAAGAAAACAATTTTCTGCTCGGCTGCGTTAGGAAAGTTTATTAACTTTTTTATGACAACTAATTTATTGCGCGAGAAAAACAAACCTTGTCTAGTATCACGGATGGTGTAATGTACTCTTAAACAAGGGGTACAGGTTCTTATCCCGAATGAATACATTGAAAAAAGGTGGATGGGGATAGGGGAGGAGGGAGGCGGGAATTTCCACTTTGTGATTTTAATCCTCTCTTTATGCTAATTTAATCTCAATTCACCAGTCCTGCCTTGTCTAGTTTTATTAGTCACTATTTAGAACTAGCTGGCTGGAGCTCTGGCGCAAATCAACTCACGTTGGGTCGATGTCATTTATCCCCTGATATCTCTGAACCTACTGGCCCGCAGTACAGAAATGCATGAGTAGTTGACAATATTTGCTATCTCACGGCGCTCTAAGCACCTAGATCTCCCCATCTATCACCACTCTATCCTACTATCCAGCTGGACAATACGATTTCAATTACGTTAAGGTGGGGATGCTGGGAGCGCAAGTTATTAACTTCCAGTTTTTTTTATAGCAAAAACGTTTTTTGGGCAAAATAAATAAAATATTGCTCCACTAGAAACATAGAGTGTAATTTTAAGCTACTTACGTGGTTACCTCAACATTTCTTGAATATTTCTTAAGGATGTCCTGGGATTTAATGACTTTCTCTCTTCATTTAAAAAGTGTTATTATCTAATGGCGCTTTGCTCTTGGCAGATAGTAAACAACCGTTGGTATCACCATGGTAAGAAGACTCCCTCTTTATAATGAAGGAATATTTTTTTTATTTTGGTCAGAAAAAGTTTTGCTATAAAAAACTGTAAAAAGTTGCCCTTAGCTCGTATTACCTACATCCCCACCCTAAGCCTGTGTTACACGAGGTGACTCTACTCACCGCCACTACAGTTACCACTACTACCAGCCTTCAAGTAGCTTAGTGTGACAGCGCGAATGTCCACCTAACGACTGAAGATAATCGCGGCCGCTTAAATTGAACGTGTTAAAACCCTACGCGCCATTAGCGCGCTATTTCATAGTCACGTGACACAATCACCGGTACTAATAGCGTGTAAATAGCCCCGTGTGACAGCCCGGCTGCGTCCTCGTCAATAAAGTAGCCGCTACTGAGCTGCGTTTGCTGAGTTCTGTGTGTGTCGCGTTGTGTTTGTTTACCCTCCTGTCTGAGGTATCAAAAACTTTGAAGGAGTTGGCTGATGATATAATCGGGTTTTTGAATAATTATCAGAAATACGAGGAATTTTGGGACACAGCAATTGAAAACATATCAGAAGAAACGCCATGGAGGACAATTTCATAAAGCTGTATCGTGAACTGAATGGGGTGGGTTTCAAATTTCGGGATGAGAATACACAGAGTAAAAAAAACAACTTAAGAGATGGATACTAGCCGTCGTAAAACGTATCGACGATGGTCAATAGAAGACATTTTAAAAGGTGTGTAGGGACCAGACGGGCCTACTCGTCTCGACTAAAAGCAGAGAATAGTAGCAACTTGGGACAGGCGAGTAGCATCTACTAAGAAATGGTGACTAGTAGCGGCAACTAGGTGGCTGCGATTAAAGTCGCCTCGTGTAACACATACTTTAATGGGGTAAGGACGATGGAGGTAGAATTTAGAGGAGATGAATTTTCCGTGAAGAGAGAGAGAGAGAGAGAGAGAGAAATTCTTGATGAAAAACCGTCCTTAATATACCAGGCTGGGATTCAAACCCTAACCTCCACGTTATCAGCAGACCAAACTGAGAGAATAGCCGGAAACCTTGTTCCACAAGCTCACCGATGAGGGTTTCAAATTTAATCAAAAGTCAGAAAGAATCATGGCGGGAATTGTGGCGGAAGGGCCGGATTTATAGTCCACTCTCGGGAGTCAACCAATCTACAAGTATTATTATTATTATTATTATTATTATTATTATTATCATCACGTCTTACTACCCGTTCGGGTTATACGCACTCACGCTAATGTGTAATGGTAGGGTGATTGTGAGATGAAATGGAGGACCTACAGTTTAACGTGGGATCCGAACCACGGTGGAGGCCTGTCATTCCTCACATTCACAAAATGTCTTGTCAGAGGTGAAGGAAGGGTTTGGCAATCAGATAAATCTGTGCCCGGACCGAGGATTGAACCCCGGCCGCCAGATCTACAAGTACACTAAACGATCAGCGGTTCAAATGGAGGATTGGCCGGCCCGTATCCCCCGCTATGTATACGGCCTTAAGTCTCCCGGTCTTGGCACATCGGGCGAGCGTGGTTCTATTCTACAGCACTGGAGGCGCTACCATCGCGGCGGGAAGTTATTTAAGTAATAGGAGGCAATCTAAATTATGGATGACCACAGCCTCTGTGATTAGGAACACCCGAATGTGTAATTTGAAAAAAGAAAAAACGAAGTGGAGAGAAATAGCATTAGGAATATATTTTTTTTAAACAAGCAATGTTGGTAAAGTACGGTAAATTATTATCCATTGGCCAATCCCAAGTAGAGCTTCCGAAACTAAGTATCCCCATTCGTTTATATCCTAGCAAAGTGTTTAGAGTGGACAAGGTAGTAAAATAGGGCTTAAGGAACCATATTTTGTTTTGCTCTGTTTGGACATACATAGTAGCACCATGTCTTCTTTGGTGCTGACTGACAGCTCACAGCTGACTTCTGACAGTCAACATTTAGGTATATACCTGAATTTTGACTGTCAGAAGTGACAGCTGCTAAACATATGTTTTTGCAGATCATATGGTTCGGTGTAGGGATACATAATTTGGTCTGGTAGCTTTTCAAAGCCGTCAACTGTCAGCTGTGAGTTATCAGTCAGCACCAAAGAAGCCATGGGGCTACTGTAGAAATAATGATATCGGGTTAAAAGGTGTCATATACAGGATGTTTGGTAACTCATAGCCCAAACTGCACAAATTGTTTGTTTGAACTGATAGTAATACAAAATCCCTGTACACTCACATCCGTAAAACTATGCTAATACCATTAAATTGTGTTCAAAGTTTCAGTGTACAACGCCGGGAGAGCAAAGCTGTTCAAGTGTGCGTGTACAACAGGTTGCATAGGAGTTAGGCGCGTGGGACTGCACACCTCGACATCTCGGAGCACGGCAGCAGAACATACCACAGTTAATAGTAAGCAACACACCAGTCCATCTAGAAATGCGAATACGTTCTGAGGATCATCATTAACAAACCCTACATCACATAAAGTGCTTGCCATTATTACATGTGCAATGCCACGCGCCTAGCTCCTATGCAACTTGTTGTACACGCATGCTTGAACAGCTTTGATCTCCCGACGCCGTATGCCGAAACTATGAACACAATTTAATGGTATTAGTATAGTTTTCCGGATGTGAGTGTATAGGGATTTTGTCTTGCTTTTGGTTCAAACAAACTATATGTGCAGCTTGGGTTGTGAGTTTCCAAACATCCTGTATATAATAAATATTTATATATATATATAGCTGTACGGCTCATGGCGATAGTTCAAGTCCTCCTCCAAATAACATAACATCAACCATAAAACAGCACCATACTTTTATTAAATAATTCAAACCAAGTCTATATAAATGTCCACTAAATCAAATTGGTCAATTCACGCCATCACCCCTGCAACCACGCAGCCAGATGCTCAGCTGTCAATAAATACAATGAATTATATTTACAACTTTTTTACGGATATAACAATACAGAGATATCTTAAAGCCTGTCATAATAAAATGTTATATCTAGACAAAACGATTTAACTTTGTCGTGACCAAGTGTAAACATTCCTCCGGAGCCAGTGAAGATAATTTAATATTGAGTGCAACCGACGTCTTCTGCTCAAGTGAATACAATGCACCGTGAAAGTGATCCGCGGCAAACAGGAAGTCGTATCTACAGAGCAACCGACTCAACCTGAAAGTTACTGTTGAATCAAATAATGAAATAGTGTCTCATTACGGCTACTGGTAAGGCTTGGTGTCCTAACATTTCCTCGCCCCTTGTCCCTCTGAGACACCTCTTAACGCCTTGTCATGAATGCTAATTACCTCCACTGTGTGATAGCTCTCAGCTTGAGTGAGTCGTAGTGTAACTTTGTCTCCCAGACCGGGCCGGTGTATGTTATTAGCGCATGGAGAGATGTGAACTGGTTTGAATATCCCAATCTACAACATCATCTCTTGCGAGAGGACTTTCATTCCATGTTTTATTTTACAGTACGTTCTACATAATAAAAGTGCAATAATTTCTCAATTAGGTGTGACCAATAAATACGTACTTTCAACGGGATTCAAATCAGGACATAATGCCCGGTCATCTATTGCGCATAACGTATTAAAACTGATAATGTTTAAGAAAAACCTCACGAGTGGCTACAGAGCCTGGTTGTTTCTTCTAGCTCGCTAGTAAATACTGGACTCTGGCAGTCTCTTCTAGCTCGCTAGTAAATACTGGACTCTGGCAGTCTCTTCTAGCTCGCTAGTAAATACCGGATCCTGGCAGTTTCTTCTAGCTCGCTAGTAATTAACCGGACTCTGGCAGTTTCTTCTAGCTCGCTAGTAATTAACCGGACCCTGGCAGTTTCTTCTAGCTCGCTAGTAATTAACCAGACCCTGGCAGTTTCTTCTAGCTCGCTAGTAATTAACCGGACCCTGGCAGTTTCTTCTAGCTCGCTAGTAATTAACCGGACC
>CABFOW010005439.1:17062-42629 GCA_902141385.1 Timema californicum | reverse complement strand
CAACTTCCATCATATTCCATACATTTTTTTAACCAAGAACTTTAAAAAACTATAAAGAACGATCAAATTTAGCCTACGTTAGTGGTTGCATGTTCTAAGGCGTCACTCTTGCAATTGACTGGATCAACTGAATGGGGATTTAAATCCCAACAAGTTTTTTTCTAAATATGGTTTCCCACTCCTTCACGTAGATCCGGGTACATTTCCCTTAATATCAACCTCCAGCTTCCCTACCTCATCAGTATAAAATTATTGTAATCCTCAAACTCAAATAACACCCAAGCAAAAGTACATACGTTTGATTGAAATCTAAAAACTAGTTCCATATCTCACCGATAAAAATCAGTGGTTTAATGGTGTGACTGAGGAGGCAGAGTTTCACATTATTTTAGATTTAGATTTTGCTTAGAAGTCACCTGTTGTATGTCTAACATATATGGATATGTTACAAACATGGTTATTAAATAATGGTACTCACTTTGTATTCCGAAGAGTTTGCTTAAGAGAATGCCAGTTAGGGCCAACGTGGCGTGTCACGAGCTATGTCTCAAGGCTCTGGTAGAACGATATGGATGTTTCGAGTGTTCCTCGACTAAAACCATCTGGGCTAGCACCTATTATTCTATCGGTTCCACGCATGCCCCATGTTCCCCTTCCTTTACCCATCTCCATCCTCCTTTGAATTCTCCTCTATCCATATCTGGGATCACGTGATGACTTTCTATTACTATAAATTTGCATGTTTCGTCTGTATTGGTTCTCATAATACCACCGTTGACTGCGTAAACAAGCTAAGCACTGACATTAGGCTCCATTTCAATCTTGTATTCAAAATTATCTTTTAACTAAGTTTCGTGAATCCAAACGGGTTGGAGTAATTTTTTTGTATCATTCTGTTTTGTTTGTTCCACAATGTATTTCAATTGATTGTAAAAAAGAATAATAAATTGCATAAGAAAGAAATTATCTTTCGACTTATAACTATAATTTGTTAAACTTTTCAGCATTAACCTTTCAGATTGAATATTAAATTGAAATTATTTATTGAAATCATGTATTAAATTAAAAATCATATTTATGAGGTCACTTTTATAACTGTTTGTTACTACTTACTCTTCTTGAGGCCACAAGATGGCGTTAGTACTTTTCTAAGTAACTTATATTCTTTCTCTAGATAAATGCTGCCATATTGAGTATGGAAATAAAATTTCTTCTTTCAAATTAAATACAGCCACATCGGACGTGAATAGTAATGTCTTACATAATAATGATACTGCCGTAACAGGTGTGGAAATTAGCTAATCCTTTAGAATGATTATAATAATTCAGATTAGGTATGCTCACTTATAAACTATTACCTTTTGTTATGAATTTGAAATGGGCAATTTTTGTTTCTTTAGTTCTCACTATTTAACCATGGAATCTAGATTAAACACTATGTTGTAGGTTATGCATTTAATTTTTAAATGATAAACGTTTAGATTGAATTTCACCCTCTTGCCCGGAATTTGTGGTTCATCCCTTTCCGCTACACTCAATGTTTTTGTTCGGTTGTATGTATTTAATTATAATGTTTGTCTTATCAATAGATAATAGTTTTGAACCGACTTCCCTATTGTTCTTATTATGGGGCTATTTATGGTCGGAGGTTACATACAATATTATTACTTTATCACTACCTTACGAGTAGAGAAGGTATTGTGATCATCAAAAAAATCAAATTCGAGATTTTGATGAATCTCGACGTTTCATGACCCGAATCCGAAAAAGAGCTTTTTGAATTTCCGTCTGTCTGTCTGTCTGTACCTCCAACTAGAGCCTAAACTATTTTACCACTAAGGCTAAAGATTGGTATCTAGGGTTTTAATAGGGCTAGCCCAAAGGATTTTTGGAATTGGATATCTAACCCTAAAATTAAGGGTAGTTTACAGAAGGGAAAAAAGAGATAAAGTCGATTTTCTCAAAATCGGCTCCAAAGATTTTAATTAAACTTAATTTCAAAACATTTATAAATATTCCAAACAAACTCGCTTCTCTCAATATTTCCGTAAAATGAATTTAAGTGCTCCGGTATGATGCGTAAATTCTCATATTTTATTGTAATAGCTTGATTTTAAAACCATGATTAAATAGATAATTGCATATAAACTTTTAAATGAAAATTTAATTTTTGAATTTCAACTTAATTTTATTAACTATATAATTAGAAAAATAAGTATACAATTGTGTCAATTGTTGAAGGAAAGGCGTAACCTTTTATTGACCGTCTTACCTCACTTTTGAGATAAGCATGAAATTGCTGTGTTAATAACTAAGGAATTTAACGAAAATATGCGTATTTTTTGGACTGTTAGTAAGACCAGATGCTCAGAATCAAATAAATTCATATCAATTCTCAAGCTAGTCGGTATGTATTACGTGTAAGTAGAGTTTAACGGAACCCCGGGAGCAGCTAACAACGTTGGGACAAGGAACTAAGCCAGAAGCAAGGCGGGCGGATTAATTTCCCAGTTCAGGGGCGGGTGGTGAATGGATCATTTATATTACTATTACTACAATTTTCTAGGCTAGGTATTATATAACCTACTGCGTAGTAGCGTTTTAACGATATATCCATGAATACACGCTGTGTATGTGTGCGTTTTTTTAAAATATTGGTTTCATATTATTTCATTAAGGTCTTAACACGAATAGCTGACACCAATTAGGTTAATTGGCACGTTGCTGAAATTATATTCTAGCCAAGTTAATTATAAAATAGGCCGCACTATAAATTAGAAGAAATGAAAATTGAAATCTGGTATAATGACTTTATACTTTTTAACAGACCAATAAGGGCACATAATGTGTATGATAATTGGTAAATTTAATTGAAATGAAACCTATATAATATCCTCCTTTCCACAGAGGGCTATAATATTGTGGTAGACTGTAACTATTTTTGGAGTATTTGGTCCTTTTTTTATTAATGACTATCTTAAACTTTATGGTTAAATAATATTATTGCCACTTAGATCATTTAATATTAAACGCTTCAATTTTTTACACTACGTCTTAAAACCAGGTCAAATTATTCACCTATTTAATCAAGTGGAGTAGGAAAGTAAGGTATGTTTTGAAAGAAATGTACTGGAATTTGCATGGAGGAAGAAAGATAAGCTATTAAGGTAAAACAATCCTTGGTAAACCAAAGTAAATTTTGAACCATGGTCACCTCACCACTGACTTTTTAAACTGTGTGACCACCAGTGTAATCAACTTATTTTTATTTGATGCATTCCCCATCTCCCTTACCTCCAGCCACCCAAAGATAGAGTAGACGAATTTAATCAAAACACAAAAAATAAAGTCAGAACTACGATTTTAAATTAATTTTAACGCACTCCAACCATCATCGGGGGACATGTGAACCAAATATCAGGAATATGGTTGGTTGATGACAGAATAACTGAGGCTTTAATCTCTAACAGCGTGATTTGAGGATGGTTTTTAGTAATAGCTTTAACCATCTCTCCCCAAAGATGTTCGTACTTTTTCTATAAATTTTTTCTCTCTTATGCCTACCGCATTAGAGCAATTTAAAATGTGTTTAGCTCGGATGTGTAGTAGGACGGGGCAAAAAAGGATATTTCTAAAGCTTAGTATTATGTTAAATTAAAATTAAATGGCTATGGAAAACTATACTAGTAAGCTTCCAAAAATATAGCCTAAAATTGTATGTTTTGATATTTATTAGTAGTCTTTGGAGCGAGTACAGTAAACCAGCTACTTAAGATACTTAATGCAATCAAAATACAGAAGAAGAAAGAAAAAAATCAAATGAAGTGATCCCCCATTCCCTCGGAACCAAATATGTGAAGTGACATTTTATGAGTAACAACATGTAATGAGAGTTCTATATATATATATTAGTGTTGGGTATTAATATACTCGTCCGGGCTAAAATGTAATAGAGAGGAGAGAATATAATTTTGAGGTAATATATACCACCGTTTGCTTGGAGTATTAAGGGAGTAGTACACCATTTCAACGAAAAATAAACACCTTCTTACACCCAGTCAAAATTTGAACCCCAACCTCCTCGTAATTGGCAAACCAAAACTAAACGAGACTGACATGTACATCAGCGTGACCCTCTGTGTGGTTTTAAAATATCACTGAATACAGTTTAATGTACAGTATTCATACGTCGAATCATCTTAATTTGTAGGTGTCACATTTTTTTGTTAGCACCCCGTCTTACCACCCATTCGGTTCATACCTATATACTATAGCAATTACACTAATGTGTTATAGATTAATAAGGTTGAATATAGAGCAAGTGGAACCAACATTTAATGGATGGAGAGTGAATAAAACATTTAGGAAAAACTACCATCAGTACGCCCGACCGGAATCGAACCTTGATCTCCTCGTTTTCGGCTGTCTAGCCTATTTCAAGTGTAATACCTTAGATCATGCAGCCACCAAATTGGATGGGTGTCACATTTGACATACACTATCAATTTAATAAAATAATAGTAATAATAAACTAAAATTTATTGAAAGCCTTGCAATGATGACTGCAAAAATATATTTATATATTTGATGAACCTACTTTTCAACCACTACTCAAATTACTTCATTCATATGGATGAGGATTGAATTCTGACTTCTTAGACCAGGAATGTCCAACATTTCTCTGATTATGACCGTGTAAGCTCTCTGGGAGTTGACCGAGGGGTATATATGTCATTTAAAGGACCAAATGTCCAACTATAATAAAAATTAGTGTATTTTTGCAATGATGCCTGCAGATTAATATGTTATAATATATTAAAAACATTTTATATGGATTTTCTTATAGAATGGGGCCTCACTTCACTTTTTAGTTAAAGGTTTACTTGTCGAAGGTTATCAAATTTACATGAATTTTGAGTTATAGGTGTTTAATTTTAATCAAAACGTATATTTTTCCCATGATGATAACTTAAAAACGACCCCTCCTCCAGCTTTCTATTTATTTGATGCACCATACCACCAAGTAAGAATTGAGTTATTATTATTATTTTAACCAAAGAGAAATGTTTTATCCACCGAAATACAATCATACACAAATAAGGGTTAATATGGTGATAAAACAAATTGTGATCTTATATGAGCCACTGCACACACAGAAAATCAGTAAATTCACTAGGAAAATCGGGGTCCCATTGGAAGTTACTATTTTTGCCGATGCTCTGAACTCGTATTCTTTAAAATTATTATGATTCGTTCGTCTAAATCGGTTCAGCCACTTTCTCATAATATAAATTACAGGAAATAGGTTTGTCATATTTTATATTAAATAAATTTGTTTATTTGTTCTAAGGGGTGGACTGGCAGATTCCAAGCAGCCCAGGACTACATTTATAATTGCCCTGACATAAATTCACAAATACCAATAAGGTTAAGTTTGAATGTGAGATAAAATTGTGAGGTAAATTAGAGCTATTTGTATAATAATAATAATAATAATAATAATAATAATAATAATAATATTTTTAGTAAATTTGATACTGAGGCCATTAATTTTCAGCTACATTATTGATGATTATGTTGCCAATTAGTAAACTTAAAACATCAGCATTTGACTTCTACTTTATTATTATTTTAACCAAAGAGAAATGTTTTATCCACCGAAATACAATCATACACAAATAAGGGTTAATATGGTGATAAAACAAATTGTGATCTTATATGAGCCACTGCACACACAGAAAATCAGTAAATTCACTAGGAAAATCGGGGTCCCATTGGAAGTTACTATTTTTGCCGATGCTCTGAACTCGTATTCTTTAAAATTATTATGATTCGTTCGTCTAAATCGGTTCAGCCACTTTCTCATAATATAAATTACAGGAAATAGGTTTGTCATATTTTATATTAAATAAATTTGTTTATTTGTTCTAAGGGGTGGACTGGCAGATTCCAAGCAGCCCAGGACTACATTTATAATTGCCCTGACATAAATTCACAAATACCAATAAGGTTAAGTTTGAATGTGAGATAAAATTGTGAGGTAAATTAGAGCTATTTGTATAATAATAATAATAATAATAATAATAATAATAATAATAATATTTTTAGTAAATTTGATACTGAGGCCATTAATTTTCAGCTACATTATTGATGATTATGTTGCCAATTAGTAAACTTAAAACATCAGCATTTGACTTCTACTGAAATGAAAAAAAACACTAAATTATTAGATAATTGCTGGGATTGTGTGTAGATTACAGACTAGTAACAGCCAGCTTCCTTTGATCAAATATTTTACGATTGGCTTAAGAAATTGTTAATAAGCCACACCAAGAAACAATAATTGGGATTGTTTTACAAATAATGCCATTATATATCTTAATAAATGGTATATTAGAGGCAATCTCAGACCCACTCACTAGAACTTTTGAGTAAAACTTAATAAAAACATTAATCATTTAGAATTGGATGGATAGTTTTATTTTAGTTTAAAATAGTTGCAACAGCTCAAATCAAACCAGCCTAACAGGATATCTCCCGGTGTCCCGTTGGCCCAGTCCACCCCTGTTTTTTATATCCACCTTTTTTTTACTTGCCTGTCTTAGAATATAGTTCTAAATTTTTAAAATTGCCCATTTGTACTGTACATATACGAGTATAAAACTATTCCTCTTTTGTTGATGGCACGAACCAAGGGCAGTCAAAACGTGTTTGAGAATATCAATTATAGATTAGATTATATAAATAGGGAATATCAACAATGAGGTAATATGGCTTACAGCTATGCCAAGTTGCAATATACAGTTAGATTTTCTTGGGAAGAACCTTATCTGACAGTTAAAATGCTACTGTATATGCTTTGACCCATTATTGCATTAGGTTGTGTGATTTGAAGCTGTAATTTTTGATAGATTTGATCAATATCAATAAAGAAACAAGTCATAAAATAGCGTAACTGTTTTAAATTTTCTACAAAAATAAGTATTTTATAAAAGGCTCTTTCTAAAATAAAAATGAACGTACAAGGGTTTTCATTATTCTTGAAAGGGTGTTGGACTAATTTGGCTGTACTAGCCGTCCGGATTACCTATATCTTATATATTGTTGTAGGATTGACGAAGCTATAATTGAGTACCCGCTTCAGTGGTCGAATCATCTAAGCCGTTAAACTGGCCTGCTGAAGATGGGGAGATCAAGGTTAAAATCCTAATTTTGTCTACAGATGGTGGTTTTCCCTAAATGGTTAATAATATTTCTTCTATGCAAATGCGCGTAAAATATTTTTAAAATGCTTCCTTTCTCATCTTTATCCTAATAGAGTAATTTCCATGTGTGCGTATGGCCTGAGCACGTAGTAAGTCGAGGTGATATATATATATATATATATATTTAGATAATATGTTCCTGTAATTAACATCGAGAGTTCCAAGGTAATGAGGATATGTGAGAAGGAAGAACCACTTAACCTAACATTGGAGTGAGAAAATCAACAGCTGAAAAATGAGGATTATTTCAAATATTTTGAAAGTTTAATTACGATAGATGCGCAGTGTACACTGGGGATACAGTCCAAAATAGCAAAGCCCAGTGCTGATTTCGACAAAAAGAGAACGATGGCCGGTAGTGGTGGGGAGTATAAGCGGGATTGAGGCCTAAGCTTGGATGCCGTGCCCCCTACGTCTCCAATTGGCATACATGAGACAGGGATTCTTGTGGCCGCCCAACCACCGAGTGCCATAATTTGAGGAACATCTGGCGCACGTGATAAGAAACAATTACCCAGTCCCAGGGTAACTATTACCCACCATGGTCATACCCTCTAAATGGAGCCACGCGTGCAAACATGGGCAGCGAGTATTTTGGGTCCACCAACCCTTGCTAATCGGAGAACCAATTATCACTGGGTAGCTTGATTAAAAAAAAACACCCTGACGTTTACTAGCCCTTGACGGTAGGAGTTTCCTCCCCCCCCTCCCTCATATGTGTCCACCAGCGTAACTGGAGGAGGTCAGAATCTCAACCTTTGGTTTAACCTCGGTTTCCCGAGGCAATGATTCTAAGTTGCCCGACAGGTGCCTCGTGGAGGGGTGCAGAAGCCGAATACGAATTGTCAAAATCTTAGTGTTTTGGTGGTGGGGGCCCCTCACTTACCCCCACCCTCTACTTATGACTCTAAGGAGACCCAAGAAGGACCTTTCCTGGGGGCCGCCAACATGGAAACAGCCTATAGAATCATTGGGTGAAACATTTTGAGGCAGGCAGATATCTATCTCCTACACTCTTCCATCGGGAAAGAGTACGGGCTGAGTGTACAACACCAACTTTGTTTACACAGACACTAGCTAACGGTAATCATTCATGATGGGGAGTAAAGCAGTTGGTGGTAATTAAGACCAATAATAATATTTCGTTAAAACAGCAACCAGTTAGCGGTCTTAATTTTTATTCATGGTGGGTAGTGTAGGAGAGGTTGTCACCGGACAGTTGGTAAAGCCCCTCGCCTTGCCCAGCTTCCCTCTGCGGGAGGAGTTGACTCCTCTTACCATGAATTCTATAGCCTCACATAGGGGCGTTAACCCCTTGGAGGAGGTCGGGTGGCCTAGGCCTAGGAGTCACTAATAAGAGCTTTCAACCTGAGTTTACCAGTGGGGTCCTCATGGAGGTGGCCTTGCAAGCTTTCCCGAAAGGTACTAGCTACCAACCAATTAATGGGTTGTGAGTTGAGGGGGTCCACCTCCCCTCATTCACTCCCACACAGATATTTTACTAGAGATTTAGTCTCTCTAAGGGTTAAACCCTCCGTATGTTGTCCGGGGACCGCCATAAAGAGGTACTCTGCCAGAATTACCGTAAGAGGAACATCCCCCAGGCAGAGAGGGAAAGCCTCTGGTCCCGTCCAGGTCAGAAACCCAATGCGATTCCAACTCCTCGCCCAGTAGTGCTTTATTGACAGATTCTCCAGTGAATGGTTGTCTGTTAAGGCGAGGAGTATAGAAGGGTGTTATTGAAAGCCACAGCTCCGTCTCTAATTCGTCGCCTTCCATGCACCTCGGTTGAGGATTATGTGTTCGTGCGAGGGGGGTGGTCTATAGGGGGTGACAGAGGGGATGAAATAGTGAGAGGGCTAGCGTTAGAGGCGTCACATGTGTAGTAATACTGTTTGTTTACACATTACCTAGGACATCCCTGCTAGTTATTATGACATGCAACTATAGGCCGCAAACAGCTGCGTCAACACATGCATACGGAAATTAGAGCAACAGACATACATTTAAAATGATGTATTATTTATTTACAGCGCTGTGACGTGTATTCTTTTGTTTTGTTTAACGCTTTTATCTACGTATCTAGTAATTTTGGCAAATAAAATAAATGGAACGATAAACTCAATGAGATAAACAGAACACACACTTTTTTGTAACTGAAATATATGAAGATTGTGAATATTTTTATGTTGTATTATCGTATATTTTATTTCATCCATATTGTTTAAATAAATGGCTATAAGCCATCTAAGTCTGATACATAGTTCATATTTTGGAGTCAATTTGTCTCCCATTACATTGAAACTACTCTTTTATTTAGATGGGATGTTTGTAACTTTGAATCTAGATATTATATAGACGCTGTCAGACAATTTGGACAGGCAATCTTGTAAAATCTTAAATGAAATGATTAGTGTTATTCTTAAAACATGGAACTAAGAAATGGCTTTTATAATTAATATAATTAATTTTAATTTTCATTGTTTTTAGTGCTCCGAGTTTTACATCCGTCACACCTACACCATGTTGCGTGGATGAGCTGAAAGTAGAATTTATAGAAGATTTTCTAGGAGGAAAGACTTACAAATTGTTTAGTATTAAAAAAATTACACTAGGCAAAGATTCCAACCACGAGCTCCTTGATACTGGCAAACCAGACAATACGAGACTGACAACTTTGTCTAAGAGCACATGTGTATTGTGGGAGACTTTTTTGCGCATCCAAAACTTACACAAGCTTATATATATATATATATATAAATATAGCTAAACTGTAACATAAAAACAAAACTTTGTCATAACAATTTTTTTTACAAATAATGAACAAGCACAAACAGCCTAAATGTCTAAGACGCTAGACTCACAATGCACTTTTTCACCAGTGATGGGAATATCAGGTTAAAATCTCAGCCAACCTCCCATGAGTGGAGTTTTCAAAATCAATGCCATAAGAACACTAATGCAGTTGCATTTTTATAATTTTCTTCCTCATCTCACCCCCTTTATCTGATGGTTAAAAAAGTCGTGTGGTAAAGCATGAGTTTGCGCAAAGCCTGAACGGGGTTTAAAACTAGAATTAATGATTTTCGTATCAGACGTAATGTCCCAAGTTAAGCTAGTTTGTAAGTCATGTGTGGATATAGTCTCTGTGTGTTGAATTGTTCAAATAAATATCCAATAAAACAACCTATTAGGTCTGAGCTCCTGGTTACAGAAAATTGCACGGTCACTTGCCCACATATTCTGTTACTTAAAAGAGAAATGAGTTGATCCTTGAATTAGGTGGCGAAAGTAAGAACTTTTTTTCTACTCGTTAGAAACTCCAAAAGTATAAAATGTTTGTTTACCTTATTGAACACAGCTTTTCAAAGCCCCACAATAAAGTAGCGAAACTGTGATAAATATATATTTTATTGTTCAACCACACTATGAAATTGGCAGATATATCGAGCTCGGATTGCGTTATTTGTGAAACGTCAGCCCTATAAAGCCTTCGATAAAACAACAGTATTGATCTGAAGAGATGTGGCTTATTTCCCGAGGTATCTGGGAAAAAGAAAAAGGGAAAATAACCACTGACTCTTATCTACATTACTTTTAATAGAGTGAAAATATCTATACACAAAATACAACAATAAGGTTTGTTTGTACACACTAATTTTTGTAGTTTCTATATTATCCTGGGTAGTATAAACCACTTGAAGACCAAATGTTGCATTTTAGAAATTTGGTCCGTACATCTGTTTGTCTATGGTCAATAAACTCAAAAGTACTCATTGGATCGAGTCCAGACTTCTTCTGTCTTATACCTTATTTCTTTGGGAACAGGGTAAGTAAGCTATATGGCAGCATCACGCTATATAATCAGTAAGCAAAACCATGTTGGGAAAAACAATTGTTTTATAGGTACTTTTTCGGTTATTTTATAGTTTCACATGTGAATTAAGTTTATTTAGTTTTTTTTACCATATTTCTCACCTAACACTTAGATATACATTTTTTTTGCATGTTTGTATGTTCGCGATAAACTCGAAATGTGCTAAACAAATTTATACAGTATTTTCACTCGTGTGTTCTCTATCCTATAATAATGGATAAATGGCGTATTTTCACTTGTTAAAACCAATCAATTTGGTAGTGTTTCAAAGATTCTGTCTTGAACCACGCTATAAATGGTGTATTTTCCTATTGAATGCAGAACTAATTCGTTTTCGGTTTGACTTGAACGCCAAATCAACTGCATATCCAAATAGTAGTTAGAGAATATTTTTAACCTTAAATACAAAGATAAATTATATGTTGGTTAGGTTTATTGTTTTGTATATTCATTAGTAAATAAATAATGTTGTTTCTTTGACAGTTAAATTAAACATAAGAACTAACCAAATATTTGTTTTTATAGTTTAATTGTTTGTTTAGCATTCCTCACATTTGTAACTAAAAACTGTTTTTATTTGGCATATATTGATCACACAAGTAACATACCACATGTTTATTTCTTTTGATCTTACAGATAAGGCTATGGTTATATTCATGCTTAGCGCTTAAATAACAGTAAACAATGCAAAGCATTCATTGCACAATTCATAATTAAAATACAACAATTTTTAATCAGTTACAGTAATTAAAGTCTATTTGTAAATAATTCATAGCGTACAGTGCACAATTGATTCATAGTTAAAATAAAACGTTTAATAGTTAATGAATTGTAGGAACTATATACTTAAATGATCTATTGTCTTTTAACTCTAAACATTGACTAAACCTAGTTGTTCTACTAGATGAGGTCTTAAATATTATTTTACTTAAGGGTTCACTCCAACGTCAATTATAATATTTCTTTTGAAACATAATATTAATATCATTAAAGTGGTGTCCCTGTTTGTTTTTTTAAAATAAAAAACTTGATGTTTTTTTATTTTTCTCTTATTAATACATATATAACTAATGAAGCTCCAAGGTCGGCTTGTACACTCGAATCTGAGTGGTTTTTTTTTGTCTAGGTAGTTAGCATAATCGATAAAGAGACCATAATAATAATAATAATAATAATAATAATAATAATAACAGTAATAATAATGATAATACCAATAAATTTGTCTGTTTGAATGTTTCCAGAGCTAGAAAGGTATTCATAGGATCGAGACGGCACTATAGATGAAAATTTTCCACAGTGGCGGCTTGCGTTGGAAGGGTTAAATTGTAAAGGTGGCACCTAGAGCAAAAATATGGTGTGTTAAGAGACAAGTGGGTTATAAGAAGAGTGCAGAAGAGATAGGAGAGATGGTAAGTAATAGCCAAGAAAAGCTACCATATGATCTTCAAGACTATATGTTGAGCTGTTGTTACTATTGGCATTCAAAACCTTCACAATAAACAATTTGATTTGGATTAATCTTTCTCTTAACCATTTGTACATGAGTGAAACAAGAACTTATGGAAACAAATGTTTATATTTTGCTTTTTTTTGTGTAAGCGGTGTCTGTGTTTCACTTAAAAGTATTATTCAAACGAGAAATTCTAAAATGCTAGGCTCTATTCACAAATAAATATGGTGATCCAACCGAAACAGGAGGGGTTGATAACGTCATACAAACGGTCTTCGGCAGTGTTTGAAGCTGTATAGAGAATAAAAACTTTATTTTGACACTAATATTTTGTATAGCTCTTTCTTTAAGCTATGCAAAATATTTGTTTAATTTGGTGGCTCGTTATAACAAGATACAAGTTTAGATATAATAATTTTTAATTCATTATGTACCTATTATAATATATCTTGTTACCACAACTGCAAAACAATAAAAAAAATAGTTTTATCAATATTTTGTTATTTTAACAAGTTACGAAAGTACCAATTATTAATTTATCCTTAGGGACAGATTATTATAATTGTTTAATTATAATTTTTACTGATTATATAATATCACAAAACAAATAATAACTTCATCCAAAAAGGTTGACATTATTCATTGTCAGTCAATGATTGCAATAAAGAACCTTCTGTTAGCTGTCACTTACCGGTACTTACCACAGATACCCTAAATATACTATCAAGTTATCTCATCACCGTGGTGACCTGGTTGGTCTAGGGGCTAGGTGTCAGACTTCTGTGCTGGGAGTCCGGGGTTCAATCCTTGGTCCTGGTACAGATTTATCTGATTGCCAAACCCTTCCTTCACCTCTGACAAGACGTGTATTAATCATAACCTGTGAATGTGTGGAATGCCAGAACTCCACCGTGGTTCTGATCCCTCATTAAACTGTAGGTCATCCATTTCATCTCACAATCACTCTACCTTCCCTACACATTAGCGTAAGTGCGTACAACCCGAACAGGTAGGAAGACGCGGTGCTAGTTATAATAATAATAATAATAATGATAATAATAATAATAATAAAAATCTCATCATCGAGCTAAACAATGTAGAAAAAACAGGACGAAAATCTTCATACGCGAATAAAGCACTAGTCTCGAGTCAATTTCATTCTGCATATAAAGTTGTAGGTGGTTGTGTTGAATTCGTATAATAGAATTTCGGTTTTCGTGTTAGAGCACTCCCCAAAGAGGGAGTATTTCAATTTTCTTTATTTTTGTTTCCTAGATAGAAAATTTAAACTATTTATTTAGGTGTTCATTGCGACATTGCCTCCACATAAGACTCCATTTGCGTCCTAAGCTTAGCTATACTTTCATTTTTTAAAATGCTTTTGCGTGTACATTGAGTTTATTTAGTGTTGTATTTGGAATATTAAATTTAAACTTTTGGTGTTTAGGTACTTTTCCGGTTATTTTTATGGTTTTTAGTGTAAATTAGGTTTAGTTTTGCTGCTTATTTAGTAAACTTAAACTATTTATGTTGGTGTTAACGTAAGAAATCTATTCTGGATGACTGCTGAAATGTTTACTATTTAATTTGGTTCCTTACTACAGGGGGTAATTAATGTGTGGTGTCTTCGACATATAAAATATTTCCCTTGCCAAATACGTGTATAATTATGTTTTTGGTAGTTTAGTTGAATGAGTTACTGGGAAAAAATAAGACTGTTTCATCCGAACCGATTGAAGTGGGGTTGAAGGCACGGGAATACTCTAGAAATAAATACACACAGCTAAGACTTGATTAGTCTAGTTAAATTAAGTCAAAATATAAAAGTAATCTATGTTTTAAATTATTTATTAACAGTTTTTATTTATATTTTTTAAATTAAATTATTATTTAAAAATTCTGTGTGAGTGAATAGTTGAACGCCTCCACTCTAAGTCAAATATCCAGGTTTATAATCATTGTTTGCACATATTATCAAAACTTATACTTTAGGCTTTCTTAAAGAGATTGACTATGTAAGCACGTTCTTTTTAAGTTTAAAGCTAAACATTGAAACATGTTTTTTATAATCATACTTTCATTACTTTCATTTTTTCTTTATTTTTACAAAAATTTATAAATATATATTAATAATTTTTTTGTTATAATTATGTGAAGTGAAACATAAATTTTACTAATACAATTTAGTCTTTAACCTTTTATTACATGCATTATGCCTTATTACCCGTCCGAGCTATCTACATATATACACTCATGGGGTAGAGGGAGAGAGGTAAACCATTTAGTAACAAACCACATCCCTTCACCTTTACGGTATACGAACCCAATATTTCTATTACTGTGCAAACCAAACATGACAAGACTTTCACCTTTGCTGTTGTGGTCACTAGTGTGAAACATATCTAGTAAAAAGTTAACAAAATAACGTTGCAAATACCCACAAAACAAATAAAGCTCTCCCATGTCTGTTTAATAATTTCGGCTTTAAAACTACTTCATAATCACAAAGGGTTTTGCTCTTTTGCGTCGAGACCTCAGAGAGTCCAAAATATATGTTATTTTCAGCTTCACAACACTCCATAGTAACCAGAGTCGAAAAAAAAGAGAGGGAGAGGGAGAGGAATCGTATTGGCAGCAAGCAGTCCCTCCTATCTACTGTTCATCGATCTGGTGGACTGCCCATGCGCAAACCAGACCCCTCCAAGTAGTTGCCCGGTCATCCGCTACGAGTCGCTGATCGTTATACCGCGCGCGCGCACTGTACAAAGTGGGTCTGCGAAAGGGAACTCTTTTATTTTGTTTTAAAAAAGGAACAGAATAACAACATGACTATAATGTGCACGGAGACCAGCCATTCAGAGCGGTGTTTGTGTCGAGCACGGCATTGAAGTTAGATGATGTTCTATCAAGGTCGTCTAGTGTTGAAGTAGACCCAACGTGACCTTTTTTTTTAAAGACAGTTTCTTATCCACTTGCGGTGTGACGTTTACCGGCGTCAGTTACAACAATATTGTGTTTGTTTTAATGAGGATTGAGGTGAGCAACACTAGTTTTTATACTTGTTTTTAGTGTTTAAACACTTTTATTGGACAGAGCTGGATAAAAAAAACACATATGAAAATAATGAAGTATTACAAATGTATATGCTTATATATTTAATATAGTGGAATAAACATTTATTCGAATGTTTTTATTTAATCAAAGAAACTCTATAATATGAATTTTGCAATGATGTATTAAAGGTGATCTCAAGTTTACCAAATGCTTATTTGCGGGAATAGCATGACTTTATTGTCTTCAAAATAATGATTAATCACACAAAAAATAAATACACATTAATGTAAAATGTATATAATGTAAATTGCTACCAGAATAAATTACATCAACCCAATCTAACAGCGCTCCTCAATATTGATAAAATTCAATGCCATTTAAGTTAAAAAGTTATGTTTTTAATGAACTATCTAAAAAATGATTTATAGAGTCAAGCATGTATGTTTCTGTACGAATGCAGGCTTAGTAAAATATTTTATTTCCTCCTCCGTGATCTCCAAAATGTTGAGCTCTGTCATAATTTAAACGAATAAAATATGAGTGGTTCATTACACACAATAATCATAAGTTTTAAGGGGCTGATGGGTATAGTATCCAAAGGTAAACTTAGAAATTAATGTTAAGAGATTATTGGTTGAAAAAGTTAAAAATAAATATAATATTTTATGTTTTTGTGAATTAACCATTTGTAATTAATATATTTTGGTTAAAAAATGTACGTTATTGGACTTTTCTAAAATATTGTCATTGTTGATTAATGATCAATAATAGATGTTGTAGTTTTACCTATTTATAGTCTACCTCAGTGGTCTTGGGTAGTGCGCTCCCCCGATGTTTGTGGGTTCAAACCCAGTTGGGTTCGATGGATTTTTCTCGAGCGATCTAAATCCGTAGGCCAAATTTCTTCAGTGTGGAAGTAACACTGTTGGTCATATGTTGATTGTGTCATGTAAGAATTCTGGATGATATGTGAAAATACCTTTCCCGGTAATATTCGTATATCATTATATCTCAGTCATAAAAACTCTCTTGTGCTGATATAACCATTAGGTTTAGCAAGCGCACGTTAAATACCTCAAATGAAAATTAATAATTTATAAGTTTAATCTCAATAAGTTTCACATGATATATTTGTTTACAATAATTTTTTTAAGGAAAATGTCCAACAATGTTAATTTCCTAACAAAATTGTGTTAATCCTAACATAATTAAATGCTAAAAATATTTCCAAACGAAAATGGTCTAAAACATTTTCTTATAAAATATATTTTTACCAAAAATACTAGGTTGTCAGATTGAATCCAGTTACAGACTCTTATTTGAAATAATATTATATAGGTATATTTTCAATAATAATTTTGTTTCAAATTAATTAAAAATCCCATGAGAGTTTGTGTATTATATGCTTTAAGGTTAGAGATATAGCCTGCCCTTCCGCAACCCCGAAATACCAGGTTTGTCCTAACATAATGCGTGCTATAAATATTGGTGCGACGCTAAATAACCGTATCAAATCTAATTCTAGATTGTTTAACCATTTGTAATGAATATCTTACTCTGGGATTAATCCACTGGTACTAATCGACAGATCTTAATACAATATCATACTTCAAATTATATTAAATGGTTCCATAATCTTCCCGTTGTGGAACATAGCTATGGTAAAAGATGAATAGTTATGATGAACAACCTCTACTATAAAACTAAACTATAATATAGCAAAACAAATTGTAATGGTTTTAATCCCCAAGTATGAAGAATATTTAGCTTTTGTTAGAAATATTCTAACAAAATTGTGTTAATCCTAACATAATTAAATGCTAAAAATATTTCCAAACGAAAATGGTCTAAAACATTTTCTTATAAAATATATTTTTACCAAAAATACTAGGTTGTCAGATTGAATCCAGTTACAGACTCTTATTTGAAATAATATTATATAGGTATATTTTCAATAATAATTTTGTTTCAAATTAATTAAAAATCCCATGAGAGTTTGTGTATTATATGCTTTAAGGTTAGAGATATAGCCTGCCCTTCCGCAACCCCGAAATACCAGGTTTGTCCTAACATAATGCGTGCTATAAATATTGGTGCGACGCTAAATAACCGTATCAAATCTAATTCTAGATTGTTTAACCATTTGTAATGAATATCTTACTCTGGGATTAATCCACTGGTACTAATCGACAGATCTTAATACAATATCATACTTCAAATTATATTAAATGGTTCCATAATCTTCCCGTTGTGGAACATAGCTATGGTAAAAGATGAATAGTTATGATGAACAACCTCTACTATAAAACTAAACTATAATATAGCAAAACAAATTGTAATGGTTTTAATCCCCAAGTATGAAGAATATTTAGCTTTTGTTAGAAATATTAATGCCAACATGAGCTAGCTTAAATTTTCAAAATATAGCCTCCTCTATTAGAGAACAATTAATTTCTTTCCACCCCGTGCAATATTAATTTTAACTATAGAAGTGGTTTTTGTCCTCTATTTAATATGGATATTAAGGGGTGTGAAACGTGGCATTTTACCTTACATGATGAAAACATTATTAGCGTGTTTGAAAACAAGGTGCAAGGGAAGATATTTGGTCTAAAAAGGGATAAGGCTGCTGGGAAGTTGAGGAGGCTGCATAATGATGAGTTACATACCCTGTACTCATCAAAATACATTGTTAGAATAATCAAGTCTCGTATATTATGATGGGCATGACAGAATGAGAGAATCTATAGCCATGTTCAGAATCCTAATGGGAAGAGACTAGTGGGAAGTCCTAGACAGAGATGGGAGGCTAATATTAGAATGGACCTGAAAGAGATAGGGTGTAATGAAGAGGACTGAATATAACTAGCTCAAGATAGGGATAGGTGGTGTACTTTTGTAAGTGCGGCAATGAACTTTCGAATAGGCCTGCATATGGCCATAGAGTAAGTAATTCATTAATAATGAACTAGTCATAATTTATTTTAACAGAATAAAACATATTAACTTTTATTTAGTGAACAATTTTGAAGCTCTAAAGTTTGGCCCAATTTTCGTAGAGAAAGCTAACAGCCAGAAAATCCGTTTGGTCTACTTTCGCGTATTCGTACGTTTAGTCACGTGATCTGCAGCTATAACTGTTTAAAGATATTAATAATAATATATAACACCTATAATAGTTATATATATTACAAATTATCATTGTTGACAGCAACAAAAATATGTCTATACTCTCTAAAGCTTCTTATAGCAAAGCCCCCATTAAACTCCAACTTTAATAGAAATTACCTAATTTGACATTTATAAAATCAATTAGGTAGATGTTGGTGACATAGCAGTTTAGGGGTAAGGTGTCAGACTTCTGTGCTGTGGGTCCGGGGTTCAATCCTCGGTCCCGGCACAGATTTATCTGATTGTCAAACCCTCCTTCACCTCTGACAAGACATGTATTAATCACAACTTGTGAATGTGTGCAATGCCAAACCTCTGCCGTGGTTCGGATCTCACTTTAAACTGTAGGTCCTACATTTCATCTCACAATCACCCTACCATTACACATTAGCGTAAGTGCGTATAACCCAAACGGGTAGTAAGACGCATTGCTAATAACAATAATAATAATAGTAAATACTGAGGTTTTTTTAAAGCTTCAGAGTTGACACCAACATATTACCACCCACTTCAGTCAGTGGTAAAATAGTTTAAGGCATCAATCTAGTTCTAAGATTGACTAACCTGCTGATAACAGGAAGATTAGGGTTCGAATCTCAATAGGGTTTACTAAGAATGGTTTTCCTATAATTTTTTCCCACTCTTCGTCCACGCAAACTCGTATAGATTACCTTTAAAATGGTTCCTTCCTCACTCCTACCCCATTAAAAAAAGTAGTCATATGCGTAGGGCCTTTAACCCGAACAGATAGTAGCGGTGATAAAAAAAACCCATTAATACTATCGTTTGAGGATATTACCTTTCAAGTAATCAGAGGTCTTAAAAGGCAACTCTCAAGGTGGGATACATTTACGTATCCAGGATAATCTAATTTCAGGGAAAGGATATATTGACAAGCACTCAATGAAACCTTTAAAAATGACGTATATAAATATTAATTGCGGTTATATATGGAGGATGTTTATGCTGTGTGATTCGTGGTTACACAAACTACGAAAACTATGATTAGTGTTAAACTAATTAGATAACTTAATAATTGTTATTATTATTTTTATAAAATACACTTCATTATCTGGGTTCACTTTGAATCTCAGGTATAGATTTGGACATTAAAACTTTGATTAGTTTAAATCCCGTTGTGATCTAAGATGTTGTCTTTTGTAATGCGAAAAACTAGATAAGTTGCATCTATATGTGATTAGTGATAAAAAGAAAATAGGGGTCCAAATACTTAAAATAAATAATTAGGATCGCCTGAAATAAAACTTTGTTTAGATATGAGTACCAGTATCTAATACCTAGCTACAGATTATAGTTTTCTTTCAACCCCAGATGCCATGTAAAATAAAAAAATATTCCCTCTATGTTATGACTATAATTAAAAAAAATCAATTCCCTGAATCAGAGGCCAGTTATAGTGGGATTATTATAATTTAATAAAAATTCGGGACGTCGAAGTAAGCCTAGAATCACTTGGCTTAAAGTCTCTTAGGTGTGTGGCCCAAAGCCATTTTGTCTAAATATTAATTCCATCAAATATCTCTATTCCTGAAGGCATCCAGCCTTGACAGTAAATGAGTTTCGAATGAATAAAGACGTTAATTTCCCCAAAATTCACTCGGTCTAAGTTTATTTAGCTGTAACAGTAAGTAAATTATTTAGAAAACACGTCAGAAAGTCTACAATTATTCTTCCTTGATTTTAAATCTACTGCCGTGTATGCTAATTAATTTCCAGGTACTAAGGATGGGTGTTTTGTTCTAGGCTTAAGCTAGTGTGTAAGTCATCGTGCGATATAATTTGTTTTTATAAATTTTAGGTTAAATATTCACAATATATACACTCTATCTGGTTGGCGTGTCAATAAATAGCTTTTTGATAAAACTACTATCGACCAAATTTCAGGAGCTTAACTTATATAGGATAATCGTAATTATAATAATATAATTCACTGTAAAGAATAGTTATAAATGTAGGATAGAAAATATGTTATAAATGGTACTGAATCTAAGATCAATTGAAAATTTAATTAAAAATACTGTCCTTAATATCTAAGAGGATATTAAATATTAAGAAATATGAGTCCAAATCACTATATAAAGAATTGAATAATCCTATTATTATAAAGAATTGAATAATAGAATTCAATTCTTTATATTGTGATTTTACATTTAAAACTATTCTTTACATTGAATTTTATTATTATAATTACGATTAAATATTGTTTCCTTACTACAACTCATTATGTTTTTCAAAAATTATATAGGATAGCAAATTAAAAAAATCTTGTCTTGCTACCCATCTGGGCTATTCTAATTTTACTACATTTTGGGTTATAGATTAGTAAGGTAGGATCAAGAAGAAATGTACCCTCTCTATGCTAAAGGATAGTGGGAAACCGTTTAGGAAAATACACCCTCAGTACATCCGTTCGAGATTCGAACCCCTAACTCTCTATCACCGATAAACCATATGCGATGGTATTGATGTTTATTTTGAGTGCTCACTGATGCGGGTAACAAAAACAATTAATTTGAGCGCACGCTAGCATATTAAATCACTATAAAAATATATATTTAATTCACGGTGAGATTGTATTATTATTGGTATTTAATTATTACTTCAATTGTCATCTGCTGAAACCCTTCTTGGTGATCACACAATGAACAAGGTTTTCAAAATGTTAAGCCCCAAGGCGAACTAAACACCCCAAACCCCATTGTAGCCTCTCTTACTTTCCCCCTTCCCGTCTCTTTTCAAATATGGTCTGAAAATCAAGTAGCTCCTTCGTTCATGGAATCCTCTCATTCTCCTAGTTTTTAACTCATTCTTCTTAATAATGCTGGCATCTCTCAATTCTATGGTCTTTTTAATTACATCTCTTGAACTACATTATTAGCTTGCCCTGCGGGGCTCCCTTCCACTCCCTACACCCCTCTTTTCTATTTCTCATTTCTTTCACGTGCATTAATCTCTGGGTTCCCTTGTGAGTATTCCATCTTCTTGAGTTTTACTCTCTTTCTCTAGATTATGGAACTTCTCGCTTTAGGGCCTTCTATAATGCCACTGCCTTATTGATATTTTAGCTCATCAAGGTGTGGCTATAAATTATAACTTTGGCATCCCACCCTTCTTTTCGAGTGAATGAATGAAACCAAATATCACATATCACATTTTGTATCGATTGTTTAAAGCAAAATATTTGACACTTATTTAAAGAGAATCATTACAATTTATAATACTACCATACACAATAAATGATACGACACAATAGCACAAACTTCATATTGTATGTTATGGCTTCGAAGATGATTTTAAAAATATGGTTTTGAGTAAACTAGCGTCAAAGAAGTTTTTTCCATAAAAACAAAAATATCATCTAAATTTTAAACCAAATTGTTCAAATGTATTTAACAAAATTCAAATATCCAAAAGTAATTAAATAAGGGTATAGCACAAATAGGAGTATACTTCCTAAATAACACCATCTTGCTCATTCCTATCTTTTTGGCGTAGTTAAATAGGGACAACCCAGAAAGGCATGAAATCGCCTATCATCGGTAGATTGGGACAGACCTGGGTCACCCTATTGCTGTTTCATCGGCGAGATCTAAAGACCGGATTAGTTTGTTTTATCAGCGTATGGCGTATTTGACCGTGAGAGACGCAGTATCTTGTTCAGTCATTGTGAATGTAAACTATTAGCCGCTCTGTGGGAACAGAACTTTGCCCAGAGCATACTTGGGAGGTTGTCTACACTTCATACTCGTGATGAAATGACTTGATAGTGGTAATGAAGGTGTAGAACCAATTTAGATAGTTTTTTAAATTTAGCACAATGTCTTACTACCCGTTTGGTTTGTACGCTTAAGTACGAATTACGCTGATGGACTATAAATTGGTAAGGTTGAATATAGAGGAAGTGGACCCGCATTTGCGTGGAGGGAGAGTGGAAAACCACTTAGGAAAAACCAGTTCAGTTCACTCAAGTGAGATTCAAACCTCTATCTCCCTGTCCTCGGCCGTCTAGTTCAACACGAAACTAGTACGTTAGCTAACAACGCCACCGAGTTGAATCAATGGAAAGCCTTCCTTACTGTGGATTCACACGTTCGTCGAAAAACTAACGCAGAATAGAAACGTGGTGCCGTGACACCCTCTTAGCCAATCACAAGATATTCCGCTTAATCGGTGCAAGCTTTTCTGCTGAAGTTCAACTATTCTCTACTTTTTCCGCTCTGCTCGAGATGTTAGGCACAGGAGAACCAATCAAATCTCAGAACCAACCATCTCAAATTAGTGCTCATGCGCATTTGTCAACGCATGCGCTCTACAGCCAGAAACTAGCAGACAGCTTCGTTTGCCGTTGTGAGGAGATTTGAAATAACCTGTTGAGGTAAAGCGTATGTATCGATGTACTGGATTGTGCCACGACCCAGCATTATTATTTGAAAACAAACATTGGGAGAATAATCTAAAATATATTTTTATCCACTAGAAAATAAAATTTGTTGATAATCAGCTGTTTAAGATAGCGTTGTGATGCACGTTGGGTCAACTTAGTGTGTGATTTACTGCGCAGATTCTGCTTTCTTTTTTTCGGCAAACGTGTGGATCAAGTTTTATTCTTTCCTACCCAATTAGAATAAGCCGTTAAATATCCAGTGTGCTAAAGGTATTTTTCTTTAAAAAGTGTTTTTATTTGTTGACCCTTTTATGTGTATGTGTGAAGGGGAAAGGGTAAATGGGGTGTTGGGGAGGGGGTTTATAAAGTTTTATTGGTCTTTAACATAATATAAAATATACAAGCTAAGATAGCTCAACGACAATGTGTCCAAATCACGATGCCGTGCTACTCTCAAGTCCATAAGGTCAGGGTTCGAATCTCATCCAAGTGAATCGGGAGTGCTTTTACAATTCTGATTAACACTTAAATTTTCCCTCACCTCCCTTAACGCTCATTCGGGTACATTTTCAGACAAAACCTACCTCGCCCCATTCCAATATTTGTTAGTTGCTATTTACATGAAAACTCATGCTAATAGGTAATACGTACTGTCGTTACCTAGCCCCCGTGGGCTTGATTTTTCAGGATAGCTTGCGGGAGGGTTTAGGTCGCAGACAAGGTAATTGTGTTGGTTCGAAATAATACGTAGGGCTACGAATTTTGGTTTAATAGAAGTTACTAAAAGATAGTTCAAAATGGCTCGACTGATGGCCTCTAAGTCTGCTATGGTCTGGTGCCGGACAGCGTAACTGCCTGCGATATCGATGGAATTGTGACAGCCCCGATGTAAAAAAATAACTTTTATAGACCGCTATGGCCCCTTTCCTGGTCAACTGGATCAAATATTGTTATGAATGGTCAGCAATCTCTTTCAACCTTTTAGTTCATTACGTTATATACGATAAGCCAGCCCTTTTTAGCACGTGCATCCACTCGAGTTATGCAAATCAAAAACATTCACACATTGCT
Organism: Timema californicum; assembly: GCA_902141385.1. NCBI lineage: Eukaryota > Metazoa > Arthropoda > Insecta > Phasmatodea > Timematidae > Timema > Timema californicum. Next base: position 18,336 of record CABFOW010005439.1, on the reverse strand, counting down.
CAGTGTTTATATCCGTGCAAACATAAAACTTGGTGTTTTAAGAAAAAACAAGCTTTTGATTAAGTACATCTATAAATATTAATGTCAATCAACTTTACTGAGAAAATCTAGCTTAGTTAATAGAGAGTAAATTAATCTTAATGAATCAATATATAATGTATAATTATTTTGGTTTGTTAAAAAGTAGGTGACCTGGTGGTCTAGGAGTAAGGTGTCAGACTTCTGAGCTGGCGGCCGGGGTTCAATCCTCGGTCCCGGCACAGATTTATCTGATTACCAAACCCTTCCTTCACCTCTGACAAGACATCTTGTGAATGTGGGGAATGCCAGGCCTCCACCGTGGTTCGGATTCCACGTTAAACTGTAGGTCCTCCATTTCATCTCGCAATCACCCTACCATTACACATTAGCGTAAGTGCGTACAACCCGAACGGGTAGTAAGACGCGGTGCTAATATTAATAATAATGTTAAAAAGTAAAGAGAGTGTGTTCTAAAAATAAATAGTCACCCTTTAGTTAGTTTAGTTTCTTGCCCAATGATTGGCAATTAGTATGTTACCATTGACTTAGGAATAATACAAATATTTTAAATCCTATTTTGTTTGATATTTAATATACATATACCTTTTGATTAGTACAATAAAAGGATCTTCACAATGAAATACTTGTGAAGGTCGGAATGAATTGATATATTTTACATCTCTTCTTGCTGCCTTTATCCAGGCTTTTCTCGTTCGATTGTCTATAGCATCAGGAATAAATAGGTCACCTGGAGTAGAAATGGTTGTGTTTGTATACAATGGCAGAAAGAACAATATAGGCCTATAAAGTTTCTTAGCCACAGGCAATGTGAATAAATAAAGTTAAAAGTAAGCATCTACACGAGCAGACCAGCTATTAACTTTTTTTATAAAATATATCAAACGATAAAATATACACAATTAACAATAATTATTATAATACTAACCAGAAATAATAAAGAAAACTAAGTAGAAATAACGCAATCAACTAAGTTGACAGAGTATTGAAGATAAAGAATAAGTCCATCTACTTCTCAAGTTACCACACTACTCAAGAGTGACGTCAGACGAACACAAGCTGGTCCACGATCGTTTTAGCGCGCGGAATAGAATACAAGTTTTTAAACCGCTATAAATTACTTAAAAATCATTAAAAAATATAGTTACTTATTTGAAGTTTATAACTAAATTAGATTTTTTTTTAGCACCGCGTCTTACTACCCGTTCGGGTTATACGCTTTAAGTACTAATTAC
>CABFOW010005439.1:0-16541 GCA_902141385.1 Timema californicum | reverse complement strand
TCTCCCCGTCCTCGGCGGTCGAGCTCAACACGACTAGCGCGTTAGCCAACAACGCCATCGAGGCGGGTAACAAAATTAGATTATTTAAAAAAAATTCAAAGGATTGGCAATTGTTACTGTTAGTAGAAACAAGATGTTTGTATTTTCTAAACGTGTCTTCTTATCAGAATCATAAAATATATAGGATAGGTCTTCCCAGCTCGAGGTTTTCCTAGATCTCCATAGTTGTATTCTCGGGAAGGAAAGGCCATCGGCCCTTTAATGGACACCCAGCCGATAGCGAGGTAGAAACATTCCACCAACACCCCTACCCAATATTTGATACTCCTAGAGGGCGAGTCCTCATGAGACCCAACTGGTATTCGAACCCCAATCTCCCTGTCATCAGAAGGCCAGTCTAACACGAGAGCGAAGCCTTAGACTATTCGGCCACTAAAGTAGGTGATATACTCGTATTTTGGTAGGAAGTCCGTTCTGGAAGGACCTATATTCTATCGAAATACTACTGTACAGTACGATTGAGGTACTAAATAAGACCTCCAGAACGAGATTCCTACCAAAATCAGGGTATAGCTATAAATATACAGACATTACCTTGAGTTTCCCATTAAGGTGTCCTCGAGGAGGGTCCGGACCAGCTATTCCTAGTCGAAACTGGATTCGCAATATCAACCGATTAGTTTGTCGCCGATGGAGGACCTCAAGTGGAAAGGGTAGCAAGACGTGGAGATTATTGAAAACAAAAGTGCACTTAGTTGGGTAAAGTGTAATAAAAAGGTTTTTTTTTGTTCCTGCCATTTTCAAGGACAGAATTCTAAAGTCCCTGCTGGAAGACCGAGAAGGTAGATTGATGGCATTCAAATGGTACATACTACACCTTATAGTCATATTTTTTATACTCATGGTTTTGTGCTGTGGAAATAAATTAGTCTTTGAACTCTATCGGCAATTATATATAGTGCAAATTATAGGATACTTTACATGAAATTTGCGTATAACCCGAACGGGTAGTAAGACGCGGTGCTAATAATAATAATAATACATGAAATTAGTGAACTAACCTACGCACTGAGCCATAAATATACTATACTTATATTACTTACTCTATGATATTAGGCACTTCAAAGTACATTGGCGCACCTACTAAAGCACGCCACCTATCCCTACTTTGAGAGAGCTATATCACATCAACCTCATTAAACTCTATCTTTTTCAGGTCCATTCTAATGTTATCCTCATACCTACGTCTAGGTCCTCCCAATGGTCCTTTCCCATTGGGTTTGCCTGTCAATAACTTGAATGCGGTTCTATTTTTCTTCATTCACGTTATATGTCCTACCCACAGAACCCTTAAGTTTGGATTATCCTAAAAATATCTTGTGTTTGTTACTTGATACAAAACTCATCATTATGCCATCTTCTCCACTATCCATAATATACATCCCTTTTTGTAGCAAATATTTTCCTAAATATAATAAATTAATGTGATATGTAATACATACATATTTCGACAGAAATTAAGTTTATTTAACCTGAGAATGTATTGTATTTTCTAAAGAATATAATGCATATTCTTTCAAATCACATTAATTTATTTAGACATTTGAATACAAAATCATTCCGAGACATACGTTCTATTTTGGGAACTATTTTGGGAAAATCGGGGACTACATAGTGTAACCTTCTGAAAATAAAACTTTGCTCAGATCAAGCCAAGAGTCGGAAGAGTTATTCTCAACACACTCCTCTAAGCGTAACTCAACGTCGAATTTGGCTTGCGAGGGTCTATCTTGACTGGAGTTCCAAGTCATGCTTGAGTTGAAACACTCTGCTGTACTGCTAATTATTTATTTAACGCGCTCTTTCCCTCTTGCAAGTGCATTTCGCAGAGTGCCTTGTCACGCAAACACAGCACGCACGCACACACACATAAACACGCACATTTGACGATGTCTGACACAGACACAAGAAAATGTCACAAGAGATTTTTCGTTGAACCGTTTCCGTTAGGAGTTTTGAACTATTTGCATTGATGGGAAGGTATGATTGAGATAAATTGTACCCACACTTGCGTGGGGGAAGATAGGGGAAAGAACTTTCAGTACCCGTACGGGATTCTAACTTTGATTTCCGTGTCATAGGCAAACTAGACCAGACGAGATACACATATTAGTACGTGCGCCCACCGATACGTAATTATAACACTTTTTGATAAGGTGCGCGAGTCGTGTTGAGCTCGACCTCTGAGGACGGGGAGATCGAGGTTCGAATCTCGGTCGGGTGAACTGGGGTTGGTTTTTCCTAAATGGTTTTCAACTCTCCCTCCACGCAAATGCAGGCTCACTTCCTCTAACTAAACCTCCCTAATTCCCTAATCCATTAGAGTAATTAGTACTTAAAGCGTATAACCCGAACGGGTAGTAAGACGCGGTGCTAAATATTATATATTATTATTTTTGATAAGGTGATTGGGTAAGCTATAAATCAAGAGTATCGTGCTTGGTATCGATTACAATCAGAATGATCGTGATTGTCCCATTATCCTATCCTCATGTGACTTATTCCTGGAGGTTTTTCCATCCCTTATCCTATCTAATGCGAGGGAATTTCCTCCCAGTAGCTTTCTCAAGCCCTATACCTTAGATTTTGTAGTTAAAAATCTTGGTTTAAATACCCTTAGGTACAAGCAATTAGGATTAATCTTCCTCTTGTTTGATTGGTCCGTGACGTGGAGGTAGAAATGTTTATCCCGATCGGCTTTTCTGAGGGTGGTATTTCCTTAATGTTTTTCCAATCCTCGTTCACGTGAATTTAGACACATTTATCAATTATTCCTTTATATCCTATACCTAATCACTGTAAACATATGCATTTATACCGTATATATTGCCAACTATTGAGAAAACTAGCCGGTAGCTATGTACCGTTGCCCAGGAGACGCCCGAATGTACTAATCGTACCTTTTATCCGTGAAGGCTCTTTCCATGTACCGATGAGATGAGGTAATGATATTGAATATGAAGATCTAGAACTGGTACAAACCCATAACCTTACTTAAGCTTAACCAGACCCTTATGACCTTTGGGATAGTACTTCGAGAAAGATACCCATTGTACCAGCTGTGAATCGAACCTATAACCCTAGGTGGAAAGGGGCACTGACCACTATACCAAGGGGCCAGGCTATTAGATGTAAATATACATTCCGTTCCTCCTGAAAAGTATCAGTCTAAATTTGATGGATTACACTATGGGCCAGTTTCATAGTCAGACTTAGTACGCCTCAAGTGCGGCGCTACACTAAATACAAGACAACACCTACCTAAACTCGAATGGAATGGGCCGTTCTCGCATAGGAAACTGGCCCATTCCATTCGAGTTTAGGTAGGTGTCGTCATGTACTTAGTGTAGCGCCGCACTTGAGGTGTATTAAATTTGACTTTTAAACTGGGCCTATGTCCCTATCAAATATTCTACGTCACAGTGGAAACTTGCAATGTAAGCTTTAACCGTCCGGGGCAAACGAAGTGTAAGGGTCAATTCCATAGTCAGATTGAGTACACCTCAAGAGCGGCACAATACTAAATACAGGACGACACCTGCCTAGACTAGACCAGAATGGAATGGACAAGTTACATATATGAAACTGGCCCATCCCATCACGGACTTTATCTCGTTTGCATAAGGAATAGATCCATCAGCAATATCATGACTGCGTTCTTGAGAGGCCTCAGTCATTTTACAATTACATGGACTGAATAAGGATGGCGCATTTGATTACTTTGTGGCAAGTTACAATTACTAACAGTTTACGTTCGCTCGGCAATATTTGTGATCCCAAACTACCAGATTTGTATACCCACGATTGGAACTCCAACCAGTAGGTACACTCCAATTCAGATAGTAATACACTTTCTTTATGGTTAAAAAGTTTCTAAATAAATGTTTATATATTATTACGGGAAGACATGTGATTTGCAGCTGTCCCTTACATAGATAGCAACAATACCTATAAAAGAACACTATTACAATAGTAAAATGCTACCAAATTTGACCACTAAAATTTGTACTTTTAAAATTTATCTTAGTTAAATACACAGCACGGTAACTTCTTTTTGTACTGCATCTTATTATTCGTCCGAACTATTCGTATAAAATTACGATACAGTAAAAACATCGAATTCTTTAGTTTGAAATTTTAAAATTAGATACTATGTCCTAGGTTAAGTTATTTTAAAACTTTCTAATGACAAATGACACACTAAAATCGATGGTTACACGATGTAAGACGTCATTCTCACTGTATCTATGAGATGTAAAGACCAGGTTCGAATCTTGGCCGTTTTTTCAATAAGTGGAGGTGTGGTTCATGTGGTAGTGTGATTTTCCCATGCTCTCCCCACATCAAATTAGTGCGTGTGCACTTCAAACAACTTTCCCCTATCTATCCCTTTGTTTATATGGTTAATTAACCTGGTTTAGTAATCAACAATATTTTAAAACAGAATTTTGATTAATTAAATATTTTTTTGTGGTAGTGTGACTTTCCCATGCTCTCCCCACATCAAATTAGTGCGTGTGCACTTCAAACAACCTTCCCCTCTCTATCCCTTTGTTTATATGGTTAATTAACCGGGTTTAGTAATCAACAATATTTTAAAACAGAATTTTGATTAATTAAATATATTTTTTTTCGTGAACGCCTCGTAATCTGGATTAAAACATGGATTCCAATAAATTGTAAAACTTTGTCCTTTTGATTTGTAGAATTTATGGAAAAAAAATCCTTATTTTCTTAGCCGGCTACGTAGAGTAAAATAAAACTATAGTTTAGCTTGTGCGTTTTGTCATTAGTGTAGTTAATATAGTATTCGCTTACTTTTGTTCATCTAATCCATTACGTCCTCCACACTCCCAATATTTTTATATGAAAATTTGAAGACAAAAAGTTTTGTTACTCACAGATTATGTTATTACAAATAATATAATTTTTATAATTCTTGATGTAGGTTACTTAATTTTCTAATGCGGCATTTACATTAATGATTAAAAAATCATATGAACATGCTGACCTTTCTCTTCCCCTGATGTCGTTTCAAAATATGGTTGAAGTGAGCTATGCTATGGTTAACACTGTTAGTAATTAATAGTTCGTATTTTACCAAGGAAACCCCCTTTATATGTAAAATATTCTAGGTGCTGCCCCAGACCCCATCTCTTCAGGTGCTTGGGGGTGGGTGGTTCACCCCATGAACCTGTTTATTACGAGGTAAGAGTTCGAATCCTGGTTGGGTGTACCGGGGTATGGTGTTTACTGTATGATTGATCAATCTCCCCGAAGAAAATTGTGGTTCAATTACTCCAAATCAGGCCTTCCCCATTCTTAACCCATTAGAGTAATAAAATATTGTATTAAGATATGGGGCGAAACATAGTTTAAGACAATCTCGCTGATTTTAATAATTTTGGTCCTTCCTGGTCATTTTAAGCCATATAAATTAGATGACTGCTTAAAAAGAAGAAAAAAAGAACCACTGAGACTTAGTAATATATTCCACAAAGGTGATAGGAATATTTATACTCGTCGAAAAAACCTATTTTATCTTTTCGAGCAAGCTTTTCTCTGTTATTACTAAGCCATACGTGGATTAACACGACGTTGAGAATGTAAATAACAAAGATAAGGAACCATTTTAATCCCTGACATTTTGTATCGTGTCAGCCTGCGTGACGTCATGTTACATAGAATACAGACCAAGGACAATCAATCTTGAATTTACCCATCGGTCTATCAGAAATATTTAAGTTGTTAATACGATTAAAAAACTTTAATCGAGAGACGTACTTTTTTACTTTGATGTTGATTTTAAGAATTCAAAGTATGAAAGGAAATGAGATTCAACAAAATTGTGACCTACGCCCCAAACTAGTTAAGTTTAGTCTTTAAAAATTCGGAATGTTAGAAAACTAGAGTCAAAGTGTTTTTGGCTAGCCGACCTTTATGCATTATTTTCCTGTGGATGTTCATAATCTACTATAGATAGCAGATACACTGTCACCAGCCATTTTTTATGCAATCATAATTCGGGGAAAATGGAACTCGCTTATGCAATTAATATTATTTATGAATGATGTAGAGCAGGAGAAGTTCGATAAAGTTAATAAATATCTAATATATAATCGAGTCATAGCACTCAATTTGTTAACTTACTACAAAATATGCCAACGATTCAATCTTGTACCAATGGGTCTAATTGATGTTTATCACGTATATTTAAACTTTCAAAAAATATCTATATTAATAGACTAGGATTGAAGAAGGTATAAATTAAAGTAAATACACCCGTATTTGCGTGGAGGGGGAGTAGACAATCATTTAGAAATAAAACCCCTCACCACATCCGGCTTGGACTCGAATTCTTCACACACCGTCCACAGCTAACTAGTCAAGCTGAGACTAACACCTTTGCGTACCCACCTACTTGCGCAATTGTTAGCCATACCAATAAGGAATTTGATAGTTGGGCACATTCAATGCGTCTTCCCAGAACTCTTATGCCGCTAGTTTCTTTTAAATTGCCCTCGATTCAATCTCTATTTTATTTTTAAGCTTTTATTTTGTGTTTATGACAGAGTTTATGACAATGCCTCCTTAAATATGGATATTATATTATTAATAACTTTTATTTAGAGATGGCCGCAACGTTCGATTACATTTTTATTTTTACTAGTTTCAAAATGATTTTTGTAATTTAACTCAATTATTTACTCTAAGATAATCAGGATAATTAAGATGAATGTTAGTACCTTACACTGACACTCGCTTGGAGAAAGAATTGTAAACCACCAATTTGACAAGTAGTGGAGAATACCGACATTCACTTTCAGATGCAAGCTCTCAAATACCAGCAACGGTGGCCACGTGGGTTAAATGTCAGACTAGCATTTAGTCTGCTTTCCAGCGATAGAAAGGCTGGTCATCTAATGCCAACAGAGTGTCCTAGGGGTGTTTTTTTTTATGAAAGTTTACCTACTCTTCCTCCACGAAAATGTGGATATATTTATTCTTAAATAAGCCTTCCTAATCTCTACCCCATCAGCAAAATTTAAAGAAGCTCGATTGGGTAGCAAGAGTCAGTGAAAAATAAAGTACATAACGTTACACCTAATCTCTGATGGTAACGTAACTGCATATGGAGCCGGTCAGGTGTTTGATTCACGGCACGGCTGAAAATGTTACCGTTGGTTAAATTGGAGGCGCACATTTAACATGAATTAATTGGGAGTGATATGCATGTTCTATAAACAATAGTTTGTAAGTCACGTGATAATATATTCAGCCAGTTCAGAAAGTTCAATCGGCGACTCGGTTGTGGCCCAATGAGGCCAATAGTATAAAAATATTTACATTCCAAGCGAATCAAGAGGAAAGAAACTATACTCAATAAAGTATGTATGAAAGGCTAAGCTTGGGGGATGAATGATCATAACTACGGAAATGAGCCGTATCTCAATCATATTAGAATAAATTTAAAATAAATTTAAAATAAATGTTACGGAACTCCGCACGGACTTTCTCGCTCTATTGTTTGAATATAGAGATTTTTATTCAAGACTCGTAATATATGTGAAACGAAATAATATACACTAGCAAACTCAAGCATAAATTGCATTACACTTATGTAAAACTTTTTTTTAGTCCCAGTTTTAAATTTTATAATTTTGTTTTTAAATAATTAATTTCCTCATTTGTATGTTTGTACCGATAAAAAATATCAATGTTGGGCCCACAAGTGCCAACCATTCGTATTAAAATTTTCGACATTTTATTAGGTGTTGAAAACCTTCATGCCATCGCTTTGCTATTAAATCCCTCATTAATACATTTTGACCAATAAAAAATGTAAACATTGACTTTTGAGTCTAAAATGGATATATATCATTGTTGTACAAACATTTATCCTAAGAGGTTTAAGGAAAAACATCACAAACATTTAGAGACTTATTTAATCACTATATGGCATTGGAGAATTTTTGCGTTAAAACTTAAGTAGTATCTCTTTACTACTATAGCTCACAAAATTGTATTAATATATTTGCCAATATCTCAGAAACTGTTGGATTTATAAAAATATATTTCATATCAAAGTCTTTTATTTTTAATAGTACTACAATTTTGCAATGATAAGTTATTTAGTATCACAAATAGTTGCGGAGATACGGAAGTTTCTGGTTCTGTAAAGTACTCAAAAATTATTTTTCATGGTAAAATGAAAATAGCAGGTTTATTTATAATCTTAATCAACACCTAGATACAAATTTTAATCAAAATAATTAGTCAATTTTGAGAACATCGATTTTTTTCTCTTTTCGCTCTTTCTTTAACTACTCTTAATTTTAAGTTTAAACACACAGACAGACGTCATTGCAAATATCACTTTTTAGGGTTTGGGGGGGTCTTGAGACGTCGACATCCATCAACGTTTCAGGCTATATTTTATTTTGCGGTCGCAATACTTTTACCTTTTGTGTTCGAAAAGTTAAAAAATATAAATATTTACGTGTAGCTTGAAAGTTATTGGTTTTATAAATTTATGCTTTTTATAAAAAATTTGTATTATAAAGAAACCTACATATTTGTAACGTTAAGTAATTTCATATCTCAAATAGTTTAAGAGATATTATAAAAAAAATACGCATCAGACCGGAGCCCTTAAAGAAATAATGAGAGACGCCATTTTGTTTGAAATATTTATAATTGTTTAATCAAAATCGTTAAAGCCGATTTTGAGAAAATCGTCTTTTTCTCTTTTTGCCCTCCAGGTAATTACCCTTAATTTTAGGGTTAGATATCCAAATCCAAAAACTCCTCGGGGAAACCCTATGAAAACCCTAGATACCAAATTTTAGCCCGAGCGGTAAAATAGTTTAGGCTTTAGTCGGAGGTACAGACAGAAAGACGGGAAGTCAAAGACAACCTTTTTGGATTCGGGGGTTCATGAAACGTCAAGATTCATCAAAATCTTGAGTTTGATTTTTTTTCACGATCAAAATATTTTCTATACCTGTAAGATAGCGAGAAAGTACACTTGAAACTGAACACGGGAATCTAACTTGGGACCTTTGGCCTAGCGCGCCAATTCTCTACCACTGAGCTCTTTGATTATGATTTAGATACGGTTCGTTTCCATAATTATGGTCATTTAGTTTGTTTTATAAAATTATGCTTTTTTATAAAATATTTGTATTCTAAAGAAACCTACATATTTGTAACGTTAAGTAATTTCATATCTCAAATAGTTTTAAGAGATATAAAATAAATATATAATTTACCCATCAGACTTGAGCCCTTAAAGTAATGTTGCTGAAATATTGAGAGAAGCCATTTTGTTTGGAATATTTATAATTGTTTAGAAATGAGATTTAATCAAAATCGTTAAAGCCGATTTTGAGAAAATCGACTTTTTCTCTTTTTGCCCTCCAGTAAATTACCCTTAATTTTAGGGTTAGATATCCAAATCCAAAAACTCCTCGGGGAAACCCTACGAAAACCCTAGATACCAAATTTTAGCCCGAGTGGTAAAATAGTTTAGGCTCTAGTTGGAGGTACAGACAGAAAGACGGAAAGTCAAAGACAACTTTTTTGGATTTGGGGGGTCATGAAACGTCAAGATTCATTAAAATCTAGAGTTAGATTTTTTTGACGATCACAATATTTTCTATACCTGTAAGATAGCGAGAAAGTACACTTGAAACTGAACACGGGAATCTAACTTGGGGCCTTTGGCCTAGCGCGCCAATTCTCTACCACTGAGCTCTTTGAGTATGATTTAGATACGGTTCGTTTCCGTAATGATGGTCATTCATTCTCCAAACTTTGCCTTTCATAATATTTACTTAAATGTATAGCGTTACTTTCTTCCATCTGCTTACAGTTGCTGAAACTCAACAACATAACTTATTTCTATTGCCTGATTCTGGGCAAGCGTAAACCTTTTTATCTCTAGGTGCGGTATGCAAGAACGTCACTAAGTGTGAGTGGATGCTTAGTGGCACGTTAGTGAACTCACGGTCCACCTTCTAGCCTATGGTGACTCGAGCAAACCAATATCACTGAGTGTGAGTGGATGCTTAGTGGCACGTTAGTGCACTCACGGTTCACCTTCTAGCCTATGGTGACTCAAGAAAACCAATGCCACTGAGTATGAGTGGATACTTAGTGACACACTAGCACACTCACGGTCCACCTTCTGGCCTATAGTGACTCAAGCAATCCAAAGTCACTGAATGGTCCACTCACACTAAGCGTCCACTTAGTGGCGTTCTTGCATACGGCCCTAGGAACATTAGTTCCCTCCCCGGCTTTGACTTTTCAGCTGTGAGATTAATCGACATGACATTGTACTGATTAGTGCATCAGCGCGTTAAATGGACCCCTTCGGAAAGCAATTTAAATTAATTAACTGGCCGACACAGAAATCATTGGTGCTAATGTAATACTAAAGTTGGACCGTTTTAAGCGTCATTACTACTTTGGGAGAGCTAATCGTCCGGAAAATGCGACTTTATTCTCAAGTAGGGGATTCTATTGTTTTTAAATACGTAGTTTGGATGGTCTTGACATTTTTATAAATCACGTTTAAAAAATGGTTTTCCCAACTATTTATGTTACTATGTTTTTTATTTAATTATATATTTAATAATAGAATTACAGTGTAAACCCGTTAGGATGAATAACTTAGAAAATATAAACATATTATATTTGTGGTTAACATCGATATAAATCCATGTAGGTGGGTGCGTGGACCAATTGTCAGGATCGTATAGTCTGATTTCTTGATGCATGAGAGTTCGGTATTCAAATCTCGGCCGGGGGAGCATAATTTTTTCCAAAATGTTTATACCAATCTCACTCTATGCAAACGCTGGTGAATTTTATATACATTATACGGTCCTCATCTTTATCCTATTCTTTTTTTTTCTTTTATGTGACTATGCCCGGTGGACCAAATGACGCCATCAATCCTTGCCTCCTGTGCTGTCTGTCTTGTGCTCTCTCTTGTTATCGGTTCCTTGGTTACTATGCGGCCTGGATCCTCTAGTGACCAACCTGTCCATCTATTCCTAGGTCTACCTATGGGCCCTTTGCCTGCCTGTCTGGTTATAATCGTGGTTTTCGCCCATCGTACGTGATCCATTAGCGCAAAGTGACCAGCCCATTGGGATTTATGAAGTATAGTGACGAAAACGATGTTAGTCCCTCTGTAGAAGTTAACAAATTCCCTGTTTGTTTCGGATCCCTCTCCACCTCATTACTAACTTGGTACTTAGCTACTCCATATCATTAGTAGCTCGAAATGCCATTGCCGCACTTACAAAAGAACGTCACCTATCTTTATTTTGAGCTATTTCTATCCTGTACACTTTATTATACTCTATTTCTATCTTGAGCTAGTTCTATCCAGTCCACCTCATTATACTCGATCTCTTATAGGTCCATTCTTATGCTATCCTCCCATCTGTGTAAAGGTCTTTCCAATGGTCTCTTATAATTGGGGTTTCCAGACAGTACCCTGCACATGGTTCTAAATTCTGCCATTCACACTGCTATCCTGGCCACCTTAATCTACGAGACTTGAATCCTCACTCTGGTTTGTGATGATTACAGGATATTTAACTCATCATAACTTCACTTACCTGTAGCCTCATCCTTTTTTGGACCAAATATATTTCTAAGTACTTTGTTAAAAATGCTTCTTTCCCAAACGGCTAGCATGACGTGGTGAAAACAAAATGGGTACAATGTAACTTTATAGTTAATATAATTTAGACATTGGAATTATCTGTAAAAAGTAATATTTGATTAGCATATGATTGGCTTATTAATATAGTAAAGTCGTTTAATTTACTTTGTAACTGTCAACATACCTTTGTTAATTTAGCAATCCAATTGTAAGATTTATTTTACTCAAGAATTGGGATATTAGGTCTACGTTCTATATGGCACCGGTTTTCCATGATCTAAAAATCACTGTTTCTCTGTTTAGTACTTTTTTTCAACACATTTCACCACCCGTTCGGTTTATACGCATATTATTTGCTCTAATGCTGTAGATATGATGATGGTACAGTTTAGAAGAAATATAATGGCATTTTCATGGGTATAAGGGTGGGAAACCTTTCAGGAAAAATCACCTTCATAATATTGGCCCGTGTTTCAAGCCCTAACCTCCACATCGTCAGCAAACGAAATAAGACTAGGCTTGACATTTAGACCGCGTACCCACCGGCACTCTTCACTCTTCATTCCCCATAAACATTAACAGATATTTTAAGATTTGGTCATTTTAAATATACAACTATATAATTTTGTATATACATCCACCGCTTCTTACACCCCATTCGGTAATAATTGTTCATGTACTATACAACTATTCTATAAATATGAAGATCATAGAATTTAATATATTTCCACAAAGATTAAGATCAATGAAAGTATATTCACTTAAAAACTATTGGTTTAGTTACATTTTTTATGTTTTAAAAATATATTGCTACTTTGCTAGCATTTGGGAAAAGGAATCAGTTTCGTCTTGTCTAGTTTTCTGCTAACGGAGTTATCGGAGTTCAAATCCTGGTAGGGTGTCCTAAGTTGTATTTTACTAAATAAGCCTACATTCTATTCTCTTTCCATACTAAATGCCGGAACATATCCTCTAATATTCTACCTTATTCATCTTTACCCAATTGGTGTAAATATGTGGATAGACTCGATGGTTTGTTAAAAATTTGATCCATGATTCTAGTTATGTCTAGGATAAAAACAACTCCTAAATAACTATGGTGTCAATACATTTTCTTTTTATTGAGTTTTTAAACGCGTAAATATGCATATTAATGGCTTTAAGCCATTGACTAATATATATATATATTTATTATATATATATAGTCTTACTATACAGATGTAAAAAACCTTTTAGTGTATTTTGTTTTTACTTGCGCAACATTAATATAAAATATAACGGATTCAATCTCCCCAACTAAGCCCTATTTCACAATGAATTACAAGGGCGGTAGTGCGTGTACCATCTTGATTTACTCAGACGGGTGGAAAGAGGCATCATCAATGATCTACATGAAGTTTTTTTGTTTGTTAGAAAGAACGTCACCCTATTCATTTACGGTCCGCTACCCCGATGTATTTGACAGCAACCGCAATTATAAAGCGCCATTATTTCCAAGCGCGATAAAAAAAAACAGATTATTTTACAAGCCAATGAAATCACTGGCCCCATTGGCTTTGTCCGATATTCTCGTTTGAGCCTATTGGTCTAATATTATCACGGACAGGTTTTGTCTTTAAAATTGACTGTTTTATGATGCTGATATAATTATTTTGGGTATTTAATGTATATTTACTGAATAAAAAGATATTTAACCACACGGTCTACAAACTAATTTAACATATTAAATCATATACAACAATCGCATAATTGTCTTGTCTGGTTTGCTGATGACCTAAAATACCGCCTGCTGTACATAACTGTTTTCCCTTTATTGTTTGCCACTCTCCCAACACGCACACACGGATATAGTATTTCCTTTAAATTATAACTTACTCTTCTCTACTACTTTAGGCTGGTAAAGATTGGCGTGTACAGTTAAAATAAATGGTACGGTGCAACACACGGACATTCTCTTTTATCTAAAAATAGAGACCTTTACTAAAAACTTGGAAGATTTGTGAAGTGAAATAATATACATTGTTAGAGAAACATTCTACTAAAACGCGAAAAATGAAATAATATTCTTTGTTACAAAAGCATGAAACTTTACCGCTTCTTCGGGAGTTGTTGGTGAAGTGTTATTAGTTCAGATCCTGGGAGTTGTAAGCTGCTATTCTTGAAGCTTCTCGTAGTCTGGTTACGTTATTACATATTTTTATATCTGGATCGTGGGTCACATTTCTATCGTTAGCTTAGGGACTATGGCTATGATTTCAACTTTACCTTAAGCAGACTAGGTTAATTTTTGAATATAAATAGTCCTTTTTATAACCATTCATTTATTTTAATGAAGATCACGTGACTCGGAACTATGACAGATATTTGTATGCGCGACAGCTTAAAGTTGAAATTAGTGAATAACGCATGGTGGACCGTTCCTACAGTAAGGTTGCGGATCGAATCAAAAGAGGAGTCCTTTTTTGTTGTTGTATATGTTTAGAAGGAAATCTTTCTGGATGGTTTTTTCTTTCCCTTCAATTTCACCATGCTTGCATTAGCTTTTAGAAAGGCGTGAGAGAGACAGAAGGTTATATCAGAGTTGTTGTGTTTCACAAGTATTCGAAAGAGAAATTTTGGTTGGCGACAAAAGGTCGTTGTAAAGAACATAAAACATAAATAAATGATCAGCTAGGTGTGGGAAGAGATTTGCTCAGAGCTTAGAAACTATTGGTTTTATAAAAATATATTTCAAATAAAAGTTTTTTCATACTTAATAATACCATAGCTTTACAATAAGTGTTTGTACCTCAAATATTTGAGGAGATATGATCAAATCTGATATTTCCGCGAGTTTAAAATTATATCAAAGTAGTTTAAAGGGAAAATTAAAACTTCCAATTTGTTTATAATTCTAAAAAATGCCTAAATATGAATTTCAATCAAAATATTTAAAGTGGATTTCGAGAAAATCGATTTTTTTTCTCTTTTTTCTCCATCAATAAACTACCCTTAATTTTAGGATCATTTATATAATTCCAAAAATTCCTCAGGGGATCTTATGAAAATCCTAGATACCATGATTAACCCCGATCGCTAAACTAGTCTAATCCGAGATACAGACCCACAGAAAACAGTCGGCATTGCGAAAAAAACTTTTTCGGTCTCAGGGGATCGGGAAACGTCGACATTTTTGATTAAAATTACGAGTTTGATTTTTTTTGTGTGTGTGTCAATTTTAATACTTATTTTTCCGAGATGTCGAGAAAAATTAAAGAGCTTGACTTGTTTTGGATGCCGATTTATTTACTCATAATAATTAGGAGTATGCTTTCCTCTAAACAAGAATGTTTATTCACACCACCTCTGATTAAAGAAGCCTACATTTATCTGAAAATTATAATATAATAATGGTAAAAACAAGGTTGAACATCCACATAGAGGTACTTTTCTATAAGATCTTTGCCATTTTGTCCATACATAAACTAATGTAAAACATTACACTTTTGAAATCAACGGTGAGGCTTGACCACTCACAAAGTAGTACAGATACCCAAAATTAAATCCTCTTCTTTCCTCAAACGATATATATATATATATATATCTTAATATACTACCTTATTTTCCTTTGTTAAAAGAGAACAATGATTAATTCACTTAATCAAAACACAACACAAAATTATAATTTTTGTATCAAACGGGTGGAAAAACAGAGAAGAATAAAATTAAAAAGGAATTACTTACCGATAGAGGGAAGTTAATATTTCAACAACTCACGACTCTGGACACAAAGTGACGTGCAGTGGTGAAGAAAATTGCTGTATTGTACTCAGTGGCTCAGTTAAGCATATATATTTCTCAATGAAGTCACATTCATAAGAAGTAGGCTTAGTAATATACCCGTTCGTTTCATGAGACTCAGTCGGCTTTGCGGAATATAGTGCACGAGCAGTTCAATGCTCTCAACAGAATTTATATTCAGTCTAGTTTTCTGGAAACGTTTTGCCTTGTTCGATTCTTTTGAGACTGTCAAGAGTCCGTCCAGAGGATATTCCTATGGAATGCATTGACCTTTTCATGTTTCAAAAAGTATTTCATTGTGGATTGTGATATGTCGTAAAACTGGATACTAACACGTCTCACCGATATTTGAAACCTTCTTTCTTCGTAATGAAAAACAAAAAAAAATCTCGTTGAACATTTTACCTTCCAATAATTTTTCTGAAGATTTTTTTTAGAAATATTGACAGAAAAAACCTTTATGATCAACTTAACTATATTCTAAATGAGATTAAAGGATACTATCTTAAGATGATTTTATAGACCAACATCGATTGAAAGCAATTTTCTTACCGTGGAAAACAAAATTTTCTTACCTCTTTGCTCTATGGTAAAATATATATTTCTAGTTTATTTGAGGATTTTAACGAGCGCTTTTTGAACAGACTGGGTAATCAGAATACGATAATTTCTATGAGAGAAAGTGAAAAGGCCTATCACTTTTCCTGAGAAAGGTATTTTCGCATACCTTACAGGACTCTTTTACATGCCACAATCGACTGGGACTGACAGCTTTATTTCCCCTCCAAAGGAAATTGTTCTACAGAGTTTTATTTCTTAAGTAAAAGTCCGTCGACCCCATCTAGGCTTGGAGCCACTAACATCGGGTCAATTGAAAAGTAAAATATATGTAGCCTATTGAATGGCCCAAGATGGCATAAGCTATGCATTGTATAGCACCATTTTTGTATAGTATAGCACAATATATGCATAGGACAACACCATAACTTTATAATATAGTGCAAAATATATGTTTAAG